>JAOBYK010165568.1:0-10062 GCA_025434845.1 Phenganax subtilis | reverse complement strand
TGTTACCTTATAATTGCCAATGAATTTGAGACAGAATGCTCTAGGTGTCTGCGGTTAAAACAAATAAGTATGGTTGGTATGTTGTATGGTATTGCCTAAATAGAACTACGTACATACAAAAACCGAAGTGGCAAATGGTTTTTTCCGTGACAAAAACCGTGATTGGGCCAAGTATTTTAGGAAGAAATGCTATGCATGAATAGCAGTTCAACCAAGGACGCAATAGTAGTTTATTTCCTTGAAAAGAATTGCGCTATTTCCCATTCCGTCCTCGATATTTCCTGCACTAGTAGGATGGGTCTGCGTAACATGCTAATTAAGCGAGAAGAACTTGGTATGATAATGAGCACGCAGACTGCATAAACTAGTTTTTATCGCGCAAAACTCAACCTTTTAGACTTGTAGATCTTTACAAAAAATTGTAGGAAAAACTGCTCGACACATCATTGACATAGTACCTAATATAACTATAACTTATCTGTAGAAGTATGCATAATAAGAGTTGTCATAATTTTTACTTGATTCTTATATTGTGGGCGGCCTCACAAGGCGAGGTTTTATGTAAGCATATCATATTTTCCGCACCTCTGAGAATAGCTCCTGTAGGTGAGTGGGTTGTATTCACCTTTTGACCCTCGAAACCACACTCCCATTGCAATCATTATTACAAACAACTAGGGAGTGCAATATATAAGCATTTAATAAGGCAATAGTAATTTAGAATTTTTTTAATTAAGGAGATGTTCTGCGGGTTAAACTACACTTAAATTGTCACAAGTTATAAACGTCGCCTGCGCGCGCGTTCTTAGTCCATACTTCATGTATGGTGCTACTTAAATCTGGTTTAGCTTTCTGGTAAATAGTTTCATAGCTTCTGGTTGGAAGTATCGTATGGTTTTGCTCAAATTTATCTGCTCACCGGCACATGGTGAAAAGTCGTATTTTTTCTTTAAACATTATTTACTGGATTACTCTTCATAGAAGCATTTTTTGTCTGGTAAAAGGCGCAATTGTAATCTCATTTACCAAGTCACCATCTTAATAAACAAGTTAAACTTTTCCCCAGGCAAATTTGTATCCATCCAGTACACAGAACTCGTGTTTCTAGGTGGCATACCTGTTCTAATAAGTATTGGATTAGAAAAGACAAACTATATCCAATTATTAAGAACAGCAGATCTTTGACACTTTGTCTTTGAACTTTCTGTTGATGTAAAAGCTTATAATTTTCAGTTAGTTTATTAGGCTTGAAACTGTCGAAACACCCACCCCTAAGCTCATAAAACAGTGACGAATTTCATTGACATGTTTCAACTCAAATTTGTCAACTCCGTTTACACAGGCGATTTTCGATGCGATTTTTTTCGTGTTGAACGATGTGAAAAAGTGGATAACCGACCAATTTATGTGGTCCAACAATTTTGCTAATGCACTCGCCAGTCAACCGACTCGATCACATACACTAAAAGGAGAAAAATCGCCCGTGTAAACGGGCCTTAAAATAATCTACTGTTCTATGTAGTAATGATCACAAGTTTTGCAGTAACGGTACTGTTTGATGTCACTAGACTGTAATTTAGCTTTGATTTTAGTAACTTTACTTTGGGACAATTTACTTATTTTTTCGTTACAAATTATAGCACATAGGTATGGTAAGCTGCAGGTGACATGCTGGAATGCTATAAAACGTGTTAAAAAGTTTTAAATTAAGAAGGATATGCGATATTTTTCTTAATGTATAGCTTTAAACTTACAGAAAAGCACTAGCATTTTTTCTTAAGAGTTTTTCTTAATTGTTTTAGAGAATATTCCCTTGGTAATCTCATTTACAACGGATGGTGTTGACATTTCAGTCTAGACTCAACCTAGGTCAATGAAGGGCGCTGAGGGTGGAGATAGCCTCATGTACAGGGTACTCTCTTTGAAACGGAATAGGCGTGCCTGTTGTTTATAGCAGCTTTGAAGAACTACATATTTTAGGTAATTCAATGATTTGCAACTGTAACATTCCTGCTGATGACCCTAGTTAAATTTTCAGTTGAACCAAACTGATGTGGTGCTGTGGTTGGTTATAATGTGTGACATAGTGAGTTTGTCATACATATGTTTTAAAGAAAAGACTGTTAAGTTGGAAGACTAAGCCCACTCTTTGTAAAATACCATTGTATATAATGATGGAACTTTCTTCCCTTCTACACAAATCTATCCATGACAGCACTACTGTAGTTACCAAACTCATATTCCCGTAAAAATTTGCATGGCTCATGGCTATAGGGTCATCTTTCCCCCATGAAAACTGATTGGGCCCACAACAGCACTCTTTCACAAACATCTTTCATAACATTGCCATTAGTATCACCGTCTTTGCCTTTTGAAACTAAACCATGATCAGCCCCCTCAATCCAGTGTACTGACCAATCGCAGCTAAGTCTTTTCAAGGCAGTTTCCATTAGCTCCTGACTGGACATTGCATCCTTAGTGCCACTTATAAACAAAGTTGGTATTTTTAAAGGTAGGATGGATGATAATCTTTGCTCAGTAGTTTTCTGTGGGGGATGGAGTGGGTAAGATAAACATAACAACCCAATTATGAAATTTTTATTGAATTGGTCAAGTGTTGAGGCAATCTCAGCAGCAACTCGAGCACCCATGGAACGACCTAAACAGTAGACATTCAAGACATTTGCAATCCATCTCATCATATAACCTCACTGTCAGATTGGCTATTACCCTATGCATTAACCAGAACCTTAAAACATGGGGGCCTGGGTATGACGTTGATACCTCAAATCATTTATTTGTAGAGGTGCAGGAGTAACTACCTGTTGTTGTCAGTGAAATTGATGGATACACTTACCACCAATAATGCAAGAATGTATATGAAATTCTTCTGACTTTCTAAGAAAATCCTAAAACAAATTATTAGAAACAAAACAGGTTTGAGACCACGTGCTGACTATAAAATGTTGCAAATTAAAACCCAAATTTCCCGCGCTTTTGTTACATTAATGTAAACAAACAAATCCAAAAAGCGATCTAACATTGATACTAACTAATACTGAGGCAAAACATTTGACACGGTATTTAAAATTCGGCGTTTTCATGGTAAAACGAAGACACAGTATGCCAGAATTGCTTAGATGTTCCGATAAAACTTCTAAATGCTCATGGTACATATCTCCGCCCGCTCCGTGAGTGAGAACCACTCCGCAACCTTGCCAAGAAGTCCGCTTTGGAAGCGAAATAACTGCATCTAACTCCTTCTCTCCGATCGGGATTTTGATAGAAACCTGACAGAAATTATCAAAGGATTACGATGTTGATGCGAAGTTTCTAAAGAAGAGCATCTGATGTGAAATACTTCAGTACATACCCGATTATCAATCTCACGATCAGCCATTATTCACATGAGAATCCTACACTCCCCCCCCTGTTGATAGCGAGAATGAAAATATTTCCGATACTTCTCAGCGTTAGCCGGGGGAAGATCAGTTGATTCCTTCGGCTGTTACACTGCTACTGTTTACATTATCTCACAATTTTAATATTTACTCAAACTATAACAGTGACTTTTATTCAGCACTGCCATATTAGATGCTTGTTGAGTGGTTCAACCTGAAGACAGACAAATTCTGTAAAAATTCCACAGTGTAAAAAGGCTGGCATAAGAAGGTGACTTTTATCATTAGTATACTGAATGGACACTGCTTGAAATAATCTGAATCCTGGTCAATTAGCCACAGTCTGATCTTTCCTTAAGGGCCAACGGAGGAGGAACAGTTGCTTATCTTATTCTACACACTGGTCTCATCTCCAAGTTCTGCTAAGACACGGGTTGTAATTGTTTGAGGCACTTGCTGTTGTCTTCGTTCAATCTCTCTTTGTAGCGCCTGCCTGTATTCCTCGTATTTATACACAACTTGCTCCAGGTCTTTTTTGTATAAACGTTTCAACATTGTTTGAAAGCAGTCCAGATCTGGGTAACGGAATAGGTCCCACTAAATAGGAAGAACTGATTCAGACATATGTCCAAATTGTTTGTACAGAGTTCATATATCTGTTACCTTGAGATATTCGTCATACTCTGATGAAGCTGTAGAATAAAACTGCAGCCATCCTGGGATTTCTGGACAAAAAAGCAATGTAAACAAATTCAGTCTTAAGCAAGCATATTATTCAACACCATTAGCTTACCTGCATACATATAAGGATTTGCAGGTACCAAAGAGTTCTTTGAGGGAAAAGGAAGGTTCGTTTCCACAAGAAGATGTCTTGTTGGATGATCATACTGAGCTGTTTTTGTTCTGTGACTAAAATACATAAACACTTATTTTTGAAAAAGAATCCCGTCTTTTCAGTATAAAAGAGAAAAGAAATAGAAACATACATTGGCTGAGTCCACTACAGCAATACTTACTTCACATAATACGTCCCATGGTCCGGGGACTCTACCTTTTCCCAATCTTCAGGCAACCCTGGAAAAATCATCACAATATTTGGCTACTGCAGATTGTATTCACAATGGAATTCTAGTCACTATTCTTACCAGCTTTCTCAAATGGGTGACACCATGTTGTAGTCTGATTATTATGACTGCAAAATAAGAAATGGTTATAACTTACCAAACTTCAATTTTCATTGAAAATATAAGATTATTATCAAGAAAGCATCTTACTCAACATAAAATTTCTCCCCATCAAGTGTCCAATCCACTGACCAGCCAGGTGGAAGAGAGTGATCAAGTGTGGTTAGTTTACCTGAAAAACAATCATTGCAAATAGTTGAAATGGCAAAGTATAACACTACGTTGGCCATCTATTTCTTTAGTTACAACTAGCAAACTTTTAAAGAATAATGTTATTGTACCTTGTGGATTTGCTTCCCGACCAAGACTGGTTGAAATTGGTGAGTTTCCAGAGATAAGCCTTTGCTGCCCTTCATATGATGATGAATACACTTGCATGTCTCCAGTAGATTGCGAATAATACCCAGGTGAATTTGATAGCATCACTCCTTGTGCACTTGCACTTAAATTATACATTTGTAAGTCCTGTGCTTGTGCATAAGCTGAGAAACTCAACCCGCTGTATGCTTCGTAAGGGTTTGAATATAATGACGTTCGTTCTTGGTTTGCTTCACTGTTTTGCAAAGGAAATCCCAGCTCTTGGCTGCTTGAGTCAGACTCTTCTGCAGCATCATCAGTCATTGTTCCTTGATCGACTTTTCTAAAGTAGTTTGCATTTCTTTGCTCTCTGTTTCCAAGTATTTTCTGCCCAAAGAGACCTGCTCCTTCAACTACCCTAACATCAGGGTAACTAGCAGTATGCTGTCTGCTCAAGGGATGATTGAGCATGTTTTCAGATCTACTGTAAACTATTGGTCTTGCTCCAAAGTATCCCATACTGTTCCTCATTTCCCTATATGGCGGAGGATGCCGATATCTGTCAGCAGCATTCTGTGAATAATCTCTTCTTATGCCAACCCTATTTGCGTAAGATGGAGGAGAATTATAGGATCGTAAAACATGGTCCATACTTGTCTGCATGCCGTTTTCATGCATGTATTGTTTTGCCTTTCGTCTTACATCCCATTCTCTTGAACGGCTCCCCAAAGAGTTTCCAGAACCTCGGCTCAGCCTAGAATCGCTTGAGTTCACACTTAGGCCATCTGAACCTGATTCTTCAATATATTGCGATCCTCGAGGAATTTGAGCTTTGTCAAGTGAGCTACCACTGTATAACGATGGGGGTCTATTGAAGTTTCCATTTACAGTTGGTAGTTCAATATACGATTCAGATACATCCCGTGATGGTATTGGTCGATGCTTGGATTGCACATCTGAAAAGTTTAAGTTATGATTTCCTGTCATACAAAAACTTGAAGGCAAAAGACTACTTTGTTGAGCTTATGATTTGCTAAAAGCAATCTCAAAGTTGGCTGAATGAGCAAATCACTTATAACTAATATAACATGCGAGGCAATACGAAAGAAGTATTTAGAACTGCGTATACCATTGTGCTTTTATTGCGTGTTTATGTTGACATATGTCACACCAGGTCTATTGTATACTAACAATCAAACTAATAAAAGCGTTTTCTCTCTTCCTTGACAAAACGTTAAACAATACTTTTGTAGAAATGGCAAGACCTAAATAGCAATTCTTTATATTTTCTAGAGATGAATTCACACCGATTCGTCTACGTTTATTCGCTCAAGTGTTTTCTATCACAGCATTATTCATACATAGTTCCACAATCAATCACTCAAACCACAAACCAATACTTTAAACTGCAATCTAAATTTACTCCCATTACATGCATATTAACTCTCGAAACACCAAATTTTTTTATCGATCCCAACTTGAAGCAAAGTGATAGAGAATCTGAAGATCACTGATGTAAAACTGAGGTTACCTCCGCGATTTGAAATTACTTTGCTTCGCGTGTTTACTTTTAAGTCAGCTCGAGGGAAGTGCGTTGATGGTACTTGACTCTTATCTTTCTCTGCTTTAACTTTGTCCTTTTTCTCTTTATTCTTCTTAAAGTTTTTGCTAAGAAAAGGCATTATATGGAACCGGAATTCAGGCACGATGACGCACTGTTTAACCCATGTTTAAAAGCTTTTTATTTGTCTTTTTTGAATCAAAAACAGTTCAACTTTAGATATCAACAGCTTCATCAAAATATTCCAACCTGCAAGCAGGCTGAACACGCGTTCACAGACCGCGCGTCAGCCCGCGTTCCTCCCACTGTGCCTGCAAATTAGCTGGCGTTGTTATCGTCATGGCAACAAGGATAGAAACAAGCCATGTTGAATGGAAGTGCATAGAAAACAAATAGCGATGATTTCCGAGTTTGTGTAGTACCCTTCAACGTTCTAGTTTGTAAACTTCTAAAGCATGGAAGTGGATAATACTTTGGAGACGGAAATAAGAAACAGCAAAGCGTATTTGTTGAAGGAAACGAGCAAAGGAGACACCAGTGTGTGAGTGATATATTCTTGGTCGATGACTCGATGTCGAATTTTTGATGTTGTGTGATTGAAATATTTTCTATTTGTTTTCTAGATATGAGCACTTGTCGTCCTTGCTTGCGCAATTGTTAGAGAAAAGACCAAATGATGCGTTAAGTGAGTTAATGTGAAACTAATTTCCAAACACATGTTATAAACAATGTTAATGGTATGGAAAGTAACGAAGTTTGCAGACAGACAGACAGACAAACAAACTGACAGACGGACAGTTTAAGAAGGACAAAATATTGCCTGACTAAATGATTATTTCCTTTAATTTCATTCCAGAAATATTAGAGAATACAAGTAGAGAAGAAAAGAGAGCTAAATTTAAACCTAGCCCTGACACTTTACAAGTATGAAAATGTTTAAAAGTGACTGCTTGAATATGGTAGTTTTTCAGTTGAGAAAAACAGGGAAAATTTCCTTCTGTATACCTTTTAAAGGATCATCAAAAGGAGTCATCAGAAGTTGCCTTGGCAAAAATCCATGCAGGGCTTTTTGAGGTACTAATCTCATCTGTTGCTTCCACATTTTATTCATTCATTTCATTCCTCTTTTTCATCAATAGTCTATTCTGTTATACCACTTTCTACTCAAAACCTAAGTTTTCATGACCTTATTCAACTTCACTGACGTTCGATTTTTTTAGCAAAGTCCATCAAATTTTATCGAAGAGTTAAGTGAAGTTGATCCAGATGAGGAGATTGAAACTCCTTTGCCAGACATCATGGAACTAGCATACTACTTCAGTCATGGTGGAGTAGGAATTAGCAAAGAAGAAACATTTAGGATTTTCCTAGCTTTGAAGAAATTAGTGGATTCAAATCCAATACTAACTTGCAGGTTTTGGGGTAGGTGTCATTTAGGGAACTTGATCAATGGGTGCGTCCATAGTTTAGAATCTTTGCAACTGGCAGGATACCAGGCAAATGGATGTTAATTGCTGCTCTGAGAATCTTATGTAGAATGATTTATCCTTGTATGGTTTAGGTAAAATGTTTGGTCTACAAAATAATTACTATTTGGCTGAAGTGGAATTTCGAGAAGGGGAAGACCCAGAAGAACAGCTTCCAAAGGTATGTACGCACATGATTATTACTTGTGACTGATGGACACAACCAGTATTGCTTCATTTTCATTCTGTAAGTTAACCAACTCATGGTGATGTTTTTGTTTTGTTTTCTAGCCTGATGATAAAATTGAGGAAGAAGAACCTGAACATGTTTTAGAAGAAAAAAGTACGTTGAAAGAAGGCAGTTTTTTGTGCAGAATAATCTCATGGAATTTCCTTGACCTTGTATAAATTTATGACCAATGGTCTTTCAAGTATCAAACTATCATTTGCCACCACCTGTCTTAGATTCACATGTTTTTGTGCTGTAGGTAACAACAGTTTGAATGCAGAAGACGAGGTGGATGATATCCCAAAACCAGACTACAAACCACCACCTGTGACTCCTGTGGAATATTCACGAACTGGATGCAATAAGAAAGTTTACTTTTTCTGCACTGAACGTGAGTTAATCCTTTATTTAATTTACCAACATAGTTTTACACTGTGAAATCTGGTCATCTTAGATAGTGTCTTCTTTTCAGCTGGGAATCCGTGGGTCCGACTACCATCCATCACCCCGACACAGATTGTTATTTCAAGGCAAATAAAAAAGTTCTTCACTGGCAATCCAAGTGCAGAGGTAAACCATTAATCAAGGAAGGAATTCAGCACTTTATTTTACAATATATTTCACATTCTCCCATTGCTAAGAGAAGATCTTTAGTTGGAGGGAACATCTTGTGGATATTGGTTTTCTATTTTGTTGTAGATTGTGAGTTACCCACCGTTTCCAGGGAATGAAACGAACTATTTGCGTGCAGTGATCGCCAGGATTTCCGCATCAACCATAGTCAGTCCCCAGGGGTACTACATGTTTGAAGAAGAGGAGGATGAAGACGATGAAGGAGGTAAAAGAATTACAGTTACATGTAGTAATACTAAAGAGTGGTAGAACAATCGCAGATGATCAGCAATCCAATTGCGAAGATCCTTTTTAACAATGGTTGCACTCTGACATAGCCATTTCTGATTGAGAGATTCATGGAAGTTTTTGTTTTAGTTCGTGATACATTCGTTGCTAATCCTGAGTTCGAGGGACTCTCCGTGACTGAACTAGTGGATCCTTCTCTTACGAACTGGGTGCACCATACTCAGTATATTCTCCCGCAGGTAACAATTGAGTGACTGCTGTAGTGCTGTTGTATAGTCTGTGATAGTATGGTGAAAATGAATATGATAATAATGATGTCAGTTACCATTTTGCCAGGATCTCTCATTTGTGAATCTGGTGGTCACATTTTTCAGGGTCGATGTTCGTGGTTCAATCCAAGCCAAAGAAAAGATGAAGAAGAGGAGGAGGAGGAAGAAGATGATGAAGAAAGAGAAGAACCAGATGAGCCTGAACCTGAAGTTGGACCTCCATTACTTACACCACTCTCTGAAGACACAGGTAGATTCCATTGAAATACGATCTAAAAATCTTTATACTTGGCCAACTTGAAAGCCATAGACCTTTACTTTTTTGTTTTAATTCATTACAAAGATATCGATGGATTGCCAGCATGGACGGTGACTAAAGCTCCTAGTCTTGTTGCACAACACTCTGTTGCCATTTTACACAGCAATCTATGGCCTGGTGCGCATTGCTTCGCTGTTGATAGGTTGGTTACTTCCAATGTTATCCTGAATGTAATTAAAACTTCTTCACCACCATGTTACCTCATTTACTAGAAAATTTGAGAATGTGTACGTTGGCTGGGGTCAGAAGTATAGTTCTGAGAACTATAGCCCACCCGCACCACCCATTCCTCAGGAGGAGTACCCAAGCGGTCCTGAGATCACTGAGTTGGACGATCCAACCGTCGAGGAAGAGAATGCACTACGAGCCGCGCAGCAAGAAGCATTCGAAGAGGCCGAGGACGAAGGTGACGAGGAAGACGACGAAGATGATGACTGAGGAGCAATTAGGATCATTTCTGTGTAATTATGGATTA
>JAOBYK010164457.1:0-20570 GCA_025434845.1 Phenganax subtilis | reverse complement strand
TTCATTGAGTTTATAGCATGCTCTTTTAATTTAGTCACACGTGGCACGTGCCACTATTGCTTATAACCTCTATGCATATCGTGACTTTTGGCTTATCGAATTATGCTCATACAGTATTGCAAAATGAGACACAGCGAATTTGGAGTTTAAGACGAAAGAAACCCCGTTCGCGGGGATGTCGTTCGAAGCAACGTCGAACCATCGACGTCGATCGAACGTCGGCACTTCGACGTCAAAACAACGTCGAAATAACGTCGAACTATCGACGTCGATCGAACGTCGGACTTCGACGCCGAAACAACGTCGAAATAAGGTCGGACTGTCGACGTCGATCGAACGTCGGCACTTCGACGTCGAAACAAAGTCGAAATAACGTCGAACGATCGACGTCGATCGAACGTCGGACTTCGACGTCGAAACAAGGTCGAAATAAGGTCGGACTGTCGACGTCGATCGAACGTCGGACTTTGACGTCGAAACAACGTCGAAATAACGTCGACCGACGTCGCGACGGCATTTCGACCCGATTTCGACGTCGAAGCGACGTCGGGTGCCCACTGGGACGTAGCTCAGAATATTTATCAAATAGCTTGTCCACCTCTGGTTTCACATCACCATACTTTGAGCAAATACTATTAAAAAGACCCTCTAACTCAACCCTAAACGTATCAAACCTTTGTTTATTCATCTTGGTAAGCAAAATCCGAGCACCTCACAGCCTTCAGCACTAACCCTACTCAAGCAAAACGAACATTTGCCTCTATAAACAAAAATAGTAATAAATTAGCGGGTAGCAATCAAATAAGAAGACGTGATTGGTTAAGGTAACGGGTGGCACTTAAGCTCATTCAATATACATAATAGTAGCTTATACTAAATTAGCCAGGTTAGACATGTGATAGCACTTATTTAGGATCGTAATAGTAATATATATTTTAGCGCCATCTTGGAAATATAAGGTAGCTCATTAAATATGTATAATAATAGCTTCTGCTTTAGCGCCATAGAGCCGAAGGCTGCATAGCGCTTGGATTATTGCATAATACCTATCTCATTAATTATTCTGACGTCATGGCCCAGAACTCTCATACAGAATTATTGCGCGCAATACCTATCTCATTAATTATTCTGACGTCATGGCCCAGAACTCTCATTACTACACTACTTTTACCGTTATTGCTCATTTAAGCGGCCCTGGCGTATTATTTTCTTGTGTCGCACCTGCCGCGTTAACATGAAGACGGTGTTTATTCGAGAGTAGTCCTTATTCAAATGACTGCTACGACTACCGCATTAATTTATGTTAGCGCTAGTTTAATATGAAAACACACATTGTGTGTTTGTGAAGTAGTTAAACAAAAATCATTGCAATATTTCTCACTATGCTAGTAGAACCTTCTCTGTATTTTCTACACACCCAAGCCATAACTAAAACACAGTTTTTACCTCAATAGAATTAATTTTTTTCTGTTATAGCCGCACTTCGGCTGTGGTTCCAATTGAGAAAGGCGCTGATTGACTATTATGCCTAAAATAAGTCGATTATTAATTTGAGAGCGGCTCTTATTTGAAAAAAATTCTGAATTTAATACTTTCATCCTTTATATGAAGGAGTTTGACTTTTTGTACAGGTAAAAATTGGCAGATCGTAAAAGGACTCATGAATGTTGTGGCATGGAAAAAAAACGATAGCAAAAAGCGTGGAAGATTGTTTTATTAAGTGGCCGGTTGGACTGAGAAAGTCTAATTTAAAAACTATTATAAATATTGTTGTTATTAAGTAGCTCTTACTAAAAAATTAATTTTTAATGTTAATTGACAGAGCCAGTATATATTTCTTGGTTTATTGTTTAAAACTTTTGAGTTTAGAAAATGGGACTGTTTTCTACTGGCGGTTTTTCCAGCCCAGGGACAACTTTCTTGTCTCATGAACTTTCAGTTGAAGGTAATTACTTCAGCTGTACACACCCCGCAATCGTAGACTCCCTCAGTGCTGATTTATTTTACGTATCATGAATATAAAAGTTTCTTAAACTTTTTTTTGTTTTCCTGCAAACTGCGCTGCATTGAACTCTTCACTGCGTTGGAATCATTGCAGTAAATGCATAGAGCAGTAGTAGGGCTACATTAATTTCCACGCAATATTCACAATTTTATTAGAAAATTCAGTTGTTTGCAGATGCTTAACCATGCAGTAAGGATTATCTTATTAGTAGATAACATGAAACATATCTATAAGTTGTTAATTCACCAATTGTACTACACAAATTATTATCATTAATCTAGCTTCATGTCGTTCCAGGTGATTTTTTATTTCTACACTCTCTAATGTTGCAATAAATCTGTCAGGATAACAAGTAATGGCAAGAACTTGCAATTTTTTCCAGCAAGCTTGCACAAGTTTATAATGCGTTGGGATGACATAACAGGCCTCAGAAATATATAGGAGCAGCACTTCACCATACTACAAATGTGAACGTTTGATGATATATAGTGTATATTTACCACAATGCAAATATTCGACAACAATAGAGCTACAAAAATTCATCGCGAACTCTCTAAAATGCACTGGAATTTAATTGCAAGTACAGTCAAACCTCCATTAAGTGGCCCTTCGTTAAGCGGCCACCCCTTATTAAACGGTCATATACCAAAGTCCCAAAATATTTAAAACAGAATTACTAAAAAATATCCCTCTATTAAAGGAGAACCTTAGTCCAAAAGTAAGTTGGGCTAAGATAAAAGATAAGACCTTGAATAGATTGTCTGTAAAGTATTTCGGTCTGAATGTAAGTAATAAAGAAGAAAGGTTTAATCAAAGTTTGTAATTTCTCCGCCATAATGCCTTTTGTCTGACAGACGCATAAGTGGTGAGTGCGCTAAATTTGTGACGTCTTCGAGTGCTTAGAAGCAAATCGTAGTTCACGGTACAGTAAAATTTACATGTTCTAGCGCACTATAAAATTGTGTAAAGTAAATTTGTTTTAGTAAAATGTCACATTTTTCTGTTTTTTGTACACCAATGGTAGTCCGAAGACTAATGGCCCAATTATAATTTATCGCAGAGCTTGTCAATAAATTCTATGAATCACGTCGTCTTCAGGGTCGGACTTGAATGATACATTCGCCTGGGCTCAAATTGATGACCCAAAACTTCACCTTTCTGCAAAAGTTTTGTATCCATTTCATTAACACTCTTACTTGAAAAAGTCGAGTCGCTTGAATTTAAAACTTCGCCCCTAGATGAACCTAAATTATCGACATTCATGATGAAATAGGGGGCTTGTCTTTTTACAAATACAGCCTCGCTTCTTCCGAATCACTCAAATACGTCACAAATTTAGCGCGCTGACCGCTTATGTGTCTGCCAGAAAAAACACAATATGGCAGCAAAATTAGCGAAAATCTGAATCTTTGATGAAGCATTTCTCCTTTAATACTTACATTTCGACCAAATCAAATACTTCACAGGCAATATATTCAAGGTCTTATCTTTTACAGTGGAACCCCGCCATACGACCACCTCGTTAATGCGACCACGTTGTTAATACGAACTCTTTTTATTTCCCGAACACCACCTAAGTTTATTTCTTATCGAAAAACCCCGTTAATACAACCACCCTGATAATACTACCAACGACCACCTTTTGATGTCCCCAACTCATTAATACGACCACTCAATATGCCTAGTTACGCTCCGCTTATGTATAAAATTTAAGTGTTAAGAACTGGCTATAGTAATTTTTAAAGCCCAAACAGATTTTTTGCTTTAGTGTGGACGAAATCAACCGAAGCTGGAAGCTTTTTACAAACATACAGGCATCTAATCAGACATCATACTTATTATATAGGAATTCACAATATCTATTTCAGTTTTTAGCCCCCTTAATTGAGTTGCGTTCAGTTGATAAGCTACGTTCTCATCTTCGGAATTGTACATACTACAGTTGAACTGAAAGATGACCTTTTGGTATAACGTCATCGGAAATATTCGCGTCACAATTTGATCCCGACTCCCGTTAAAACGACCACCCCGTTGAAACGACCTGTGGTCGTATTTGGGCCGAACGATGGTCGTATTTACAGGGTTCCACTGTATTTAAACCCAACTTGCTTTTGGACTAGAGTTCCCCTTTAAACGGCCACCTCCATTAAGTGGGTGCTGCAACGTATGAGCGGTCCCAAATGTTTTACGCAAATTATTACCTCTATTAAACGGCCCACTTCCATGTTTTACTCTTTGCAACTCTTTTAACAGAGCTGCTGAACTGATAATGCTTAATCAGAATTTGCTTTATTTAATTTACTTAGTAACACTTAATATAATGTTGAACGCGTATTGCTTGGCAACCTCACTAAAATTTACAGCTCATTAATTAAATTCAAAACAACAAAAGTGTCAAATATATTGCACGTGACACTTTTCCAAATTCAAGTTGTTAGTGTTATGTTACCACTCTGTTTAGTTCCTGCACCACGTTTCAAACACCTTTGCTAACAACTTCTTGATCTTTCTACAGTCTACTTATTACTGTAATCAGTGATTTATGATTGAATGAATAGACATTAGACAACGTCCAAGGTCTACTTTTAGATAGATAGATTATAGATAGATAGTTTACTAAGCATAATTACATGGCAGCTTTAAGGCTGAATTGCATAATTAATTGCAAAAACATGTTTACAATGAGTAATATAATCTAATGAGAATATAATTATTAGCAATTAGAAATATATATACTGTGAAATTTAAAAATATCTTCGAAGAGTCATTAAAAAGACAACACATCATAGGCATTAAAGTTTTCTGATAATGCAGAGTTTTGCTGTTAACGTTGAATGTTCTTCTATGCCTAAGGTCATAATGTGATTGGTGTTCTGGTGGGAGTAAGTTATGCAACTTGTGCGTCATGTCGGTAAGAATTTCCAGGGGATAGAATCGAGAGCACAAGTTTTTGAACATTTTCTAAATCGTCAGATAAATACTTTGAGAGTGAATGGTGAAAAATCGGAGCGCAGTTCTCAAGTACAGGTCTGATGCAAGTGCAGTAAAACAGAATGATATCTTGATCAGGTACTAGAGCTCGTTTGAGTAAAGTAATAAAGTACAAACGTTTATTAGATTTCTTTATAACTTCGTTAATATGTTCGTTCCAAAGAAGAGTATAAGACATGGTTACTCCTAAAATCTTAGCGTGTTTGACGACGCCAAACTCCTTCCCCTCTATGGAGATGGTCACAAATTAATGTTTATGTTTCTTAGAATCGACAATAATTTCTTTGCACCTATCAGTATTTAACTGTAGCTTGTTTTCGCACGACCAATTTTGGACAAGTTTGGCATCGCTCTGGATCGTACTACAATCTCCTTTATTAACAATTTCTGCAGCACTCGTGTCATCCACGTATTTCCATTTGTTTGCAGTAGGAAACGTAAGATCGTTTATCACTATCAGAAATAACCACGGTCCGAGTTTAGTGCCTTTGGGGGACACCTGAAGGTATGTCCTCACATTCAGAAAGACAGTCATTTGCCAGTTTTACCCCTTGTTTACGATTCTTCAGAAAGTGGACAACCCAGCAAGCAATTCCGGGGGGGATGAGAAGGTTGCAGTTTTTTTTTGGCCAAAATGGCATGGTCAATTAGATCACGGGCCTTCCTATAATCTAGGAGCATAATCCTTACTGCAGCACCAGTGGAATCAGTCGCTTCAGCCCACTTGTGTATCATTGAGATTAGAGCATGTGTGGTGGAAGACTTTGGAATGGCTCCAAACTGGTCTGGGTCGATAATTGAAATGATGTCAGGGCTGATGTAGTTGACTACGATAACGTCCTCACCGACCTTTGAGAGTGCAGGTGTTAGTGATTTTGGTCTTAGATGCTTACTGGCATGTGTGACAGGTTTGGTTTTAATTAGGGGAGCAAAGTTTGCTAGTTCCCAGACAGACAGAAATTTTATTTTTGGCAAAGGTACAGTTTAGTATGGTGCGGTCAGGTTGGGCACGGATTTCGGCAAAATCATTTAACAACCAATTTGGTAAATCATCAGGGCCAGACACTTTACGAGGATTGAGTTTCTTTAAGGCATGATAGGCTTCGATATCGGACAGCACAGGGGGCTCTAAGTCGTTGTCGTATGGGGGGAATAGATTGTTGAAGTGGATAGGCTTTGGTGGGCTCAAAGAAGGCGTTGTTGATGAGATTGGCGAGTGCAAAAGAATCAAGGTCCTCAATTTGTTCAACTTGGAGTTTAGAACAGAAAATCATCAAAACCGTCCGTCAAAGTCATGCCTGAAATTTCTTTGATATCACTGCACCACCGACTTCGTTTGGTCGCCTTTAGATGCTGTACTTTAGATGAGTAAACTTTGGCCTTATAGGGCTTTCTTTCTCGGTATACACGGTTACGATATGAGTGAAAGAGTTCTATTTCCTATCTTACAAATGCTCTTTGGCAAAGTTTGACCAAATTTTTGAGCTCAGGGGTGATCCATGGTTGGTTGTTCACGTGTAATTTCGATGTTTTGAGTGGCATGATGCTATTCATTCCAGTTTTTATTAATTCTGTGAATAATTTTAACTTATCTTCACAACTGCTACGGGAATTCAGGATGGACCAATCACACGAGTTGAGATATCTACCAAGTTCGCCCCGCTTACTACATGGTATGTCTTATTTACATATGGTTCGCCTGCTAGATTTTTTGGGGTAACCTGTTCTTAGGGAGGAGAATGATCACATTGTGGTTAGATAGACCAAAAGGAGGGCACTTCTCGATAGAGTTGCTCTCGGGCCAAGGTACACGAACTAGTTGTTTCATCCTAAACTGTCTTAGCAAGTAGTTGATGTTTAGTCGGTTAAAATCACCAGTCAGAAACATCCCGCAGCAGGGATAATAGCCTTCGATAGATACGAGTGTGAGAAACAAGTACTCAATCATAGAATTATCATCGGCATTTTGAGGGTGGTAAACTATACCAATCACGATACAAAGAACTCCTCGGGGGAGTCTATTTGGTCCAATTTGGACTCAAAGTACTTTTAAATCTAGGTGGTCACGATAACTAAGTGTTTTAAATTTGATTGAATTACGAATGTATGTACACACGCCACCACGAATGCCCATATGTTCGATTTTTGCAAACAAGATGATAACCAGGAATGTCGATACAGTCTTTACTGATACAGTCATGGAGCCAAGTTTCTGTGAAACAAGCTACATCTGGTTTTAACTGAGTGATGGAAGGAGTTATTTCATCAATTTTGGGTGCAAGAGACATGGTATTGGACAGTGAGAGACTAGGGCCAAAAACAAGCTTGTTGAATTGATTTATTGGGTCAAGAATAGTGGCTGTAGAAGCGGTCTGGAGAGACGGTAAGGGTTCTCGGTTAAAAGGTCGAATTGTTGTTAGATTATCTATATTACGACTACTTTAATTCACTCTGTGTTTATACTTTTACGAGTTCCTCAAAGATGTCCTCACAGAAATTAGGGAGGTCATGTTATTTAGTAAGCAGATGGTCTTGTCAGCAACGACATCAGAGGGGGGGACTCATCAGTTGAGACCACTGTGCGAGTGGAAAAATGTATGGGAGCAGCTGCGAAGGAGGGCAGGATATTGGCGGTCAAATAGGGGGGGAAAGGCTTGGGTTGAACTGAGAAGAAAATACGTTGCTACTGACTTGTGGAGTATGAGAATAGGAACGGGGAGATGTTTTGCCAACCTCTATTCTGCAGGCACCTTCGTTATTCAGCCGAAGGTCGATCCCCGAGGGTGGCCACATAATAGAGGTTCGACTGTAATCCTATTGACTAGCAATTCGTTTAATACTAGCTGAAGAAAACTTCTGCCTATTTTTACGTTATAATAGCAACCTCATTAAAAATGAAGCTCTCCAAATGAACATCTCATTGCATACTATTTTTACCTCACTCACTTCAAAAACTTCTGCCATTACTGCAACAAAATAAATGTAATTCTTCATAGAACATTTATAACTTGCTAGCACTTGCGCCCTTAACGAAGAAATTGGGTGGTCCAGGGTAAATACCTTAACATAACACAGAAAGCAAATGTGCGAAATAAATTCACAAGTATGACAATGCATGATCTCTTGGTAATTTTGTGAAGTTGGCAAAAGACCTGAAGAATATTTGAATGAGACACCTCAATTGGTTAAATAATCTTGAAGGCACTGACTAAAGGCTGAGACACACCGGACGCGATTTGGCAACGCCACGCGATTTTTCGACTCTCCAAACTGATAACTTGGTTCCAGTTGAGATTTTACGGATATTCAAAGTAATATAATATATTTATTCATTTAGTCTCACATGTCTTCTAAACTGAAAAGGGCACTTGCTAGGATAATGGCGGCCACTTACACCAAGATCACAGGCTTGAAAGCTGTGCCAGATGTCTACTAGTATCTAATCTGTGATGGTATTTCAGGAAAAGTGTCAGTGTTTGGCAACGTAGAGATCTCATTGTACGCTATTATTTTGTGTCAAATCCGCTCTTTTTATGCTCTGTTTTTCACTGGTGAACAAGGTTTAAATGACTGGTCTTTTCTTCTAGTTTTGGGACTGCCAAAGCACAGGCTAAAGTGCAAATTCTCGCCTCCCCCCCCCCCCAGCGTAGTAATGGAGTGTTTGGGAACGCATCGGGAGCAACGTCCTTGACCGAGGCGAGTTCTGGGTCATTTAGACGTCGCACGTTAAACTGGAAATATGTTTGGCTGTAATATTAAAAACTTTAAAATTTAAAATGGATAGCAACTTCGAAATAATGCTGCACTGACTGAAGATATGAAGCAGTAAAAGAAGGCAATGAGCAATGTTCTAGTCACTGTGGAATGGCTGTTTGGAGAAATGGTCAAGTATTTTAAGTTTGCTGATTTCAAGCAGAAACCATTCGTGAAGGTTCAGCTTGAATCTGGCTTTAAAATTGTAAACTATGTCTTCTCTGAAATTTAGATTATCCACAACTTTTCCCGCACAGTTCTTGTCTGCCTTGAGTCTTTCGGGTGATCGAAAGATTTCTTTTCTCCTCAAGATTTCTTTTACCAACTTCAGATCATGATGGAACGTCCATTTCATCACCTGTGATTTACTACAAAACAAGTAGGTATGCATGGTTAAAAAAAAATACAAAATACTGAATAGTAGTACTGATTCATAGTGTAAATGCTTACCTTTGCTTGTTTGATTCAGCCATTTTTAAAAAAACAACAATAAAATCCCCACGTTGTCAACACAACAGCAAATCACTGAATAATGGCGTTATCGGGAGAGCGCCAAATTTTGACAACGGTGATTTGATTCTAAATTATGCAAATAATACTAACTTATACAGGGCGCACGTTGCCGTCGTCATTTCCCGTCGCATTCCCAAACTCTCTAAAGTCAAAACTCGTCCGTACAAAGTAGCACGACTTTGAGGTCAAGTAATACTATTTATAAAGCTTTAAAAGTACAGAATAACAGAAAATGTCAATGTATAACATTCTTAAGTGCTTGTTTTCTGAGAAAGGTGGCTCAGAATGTGGCGTAAAATCTGGTTGCCTGCAGCATGCACGCCAATAATCATGATCACGGCCATTTTTTCTTTGCTTCCTGAAGCCATAGCCATGCGATGAATATATTGCTATATACAAAGACAGAATAGTTGCGAAAACTTCCAGTACTATACACACCGAGACGTCTTTAGGTTGGTCATACGTGGTACGGTGATTGTGAAGCGTAACCAGTAAACTTTCACATAAATCTTGCAGTTCGTCGTCAATTCTTTCAAAAAATATTTGACAAATTCCATTGAAACTTACACCGTTGTAAAGTCCAATCATTTAGCATTCAGGAGACGTTTTTCCATTGAAATTTAGTCCTGCAAGGCTAAAATCTTAATGGACAGAACCAGTGTAAATTTCCAGGTTTATGGTTTAAACCTTTTGATTTTTTAAAATGGGACTCTTTTCTAATCGTGGTTTTTCCTGCGCAGCGACAATTTCTTGTGGTATGAAGCAATTACTTCAGTTGTTTGCACAAAATGTGATAGTAATGTATTCTCAGCAGTCTTAGACTCCCCCAGTAATGATAGTAGTGCAATAATGACAATTCAACCCCCACTCAAAAATTCAGAGTACCCCGCCCCACCCTTGAAAAGCATTTCATAATAGTAAAATATACTTTGGCGCCATCTTGGATTTTTGGCTCGTAATAGTAAATATACTTTAACATTTTCCTGGGGGCAAGACTACCCCCTCAGTTTTGAAAAAGTATAAGCTACTATTACAAGCCTTTAGTTCTAATAGCGCCAAAGTATATTTTACTATTACAAAACGCTTTCCAAAACTGAGGAAGTAGTATTTGAGAGAACCGGCTCAGCTCAATTTTTATTACAAAAAATCATTTCTTTTTTCCACTAAAAAGACTCTTCACTAATACAAAAATATACAGTTTCTTAAGTTTTTAAAGCAATATATTTTATTAAACATGAGCTTCCCAAAATAGAAACCAATAATTGACCATTTTCTCATCAAAAAAAATTTTGAAAAAATATATAACTTTTTTTACATCTTAAGTTTTATATATTTTATTTAACGTGGCTTTCCTCACTTATCTAGAAAAATAAACTCTTACCTAACAATCACACTCTTTTCCATCATGATAGTTTTTTATATGTTCTTGATTATATGTAGAAAAATCGTCTTGAAGTTTTATTCTCCAATGACCATAGGCCCAAGTACAAATTCCATCAGCACAAGTGAATCTTTTGTCATCTAAACTATTTAAAGCTGTTTTGAATATTTTTTGAGAGTAGACTTTGTGATTTATACTTCTAAAGACATGTACAAATTTTTTTATTTCCTTTTCTTCAAACAAACAAGACTTATAATTTTCATGCATTAAGTGGTGTTTTATTATAGCTTTAGATATTCCTTTACATACTTTTTTTTCTTCAATATTTTCTAAAAGAAGACTATAACATTTAGGTTTTAAGCCCATAAATTCTTGAATTGTATTTTCTCCGATTTCATCTTTCATTTTTCCCAACATCATTTTGTTTATATTAGGTTTTATATTAAATTTGTTATTTTCTGGGAAATTACTTGTATCAAAGTATTTTTCTAGGTAAGGAGAAATATCTTTATAAAAATCTTCTGTTTTTATTTCTACAATAACACTGTCCGTATCACTCATTAAAAGACTGATTTTATCTTTATATTTTTTTAAAAGGTAGTTATAAAAGAACTTAAATAGTAAGGCTTTAGAAATATCTAGTACTGCTATACCTACATAAATAGGTTTATCTAAAAGAACTTCATCTTTATGATGAAGAAGAATAGCTAAGTTTTCACTTATAATTTTATGATCTTTTAAACTAGGTTTTTGTGTTTGTTTTTCAAAAGTTTTAGAGTTAGTGATTAGCTTTACATTAACTCTATTTCTAACATTTTCTATAGTTTTTGCATAAACAGAGTTATTTAAAAGTTTAAAGAAAGCTTTATCTGTTTTATTTCTAGAGTTTATTCTAAGATTTGTGTTTTTTTCTATAAAACATTTCATCCAGGTTTTTTCTTTGAATTTAATGCCTTGATGAATTTTTAAAAGTTTTAGTCCTAATTCTAAAACGGTTTTTAAAGCGTAGTAATGTAACCATTAAGAGTATTTATTTTCTAAACTTCCTAAGAGTTTTTTTCCACTTGAAGGGGCTAAGGGAAGATGATTAAAATAGTCGTGTAGACTCTTAGGCACTTCGAGATCAACTTGAAGAAAACAGCCTTGGTTATTTTTTCCAGTAAAGTTTTCTACCCAATGATTTATCTCTTCTTGAGTCATCCAATCAAAGTCTTTAAAAGGTAAAGAAAAACTCATCGCCATTCGGTATTGATTGTTCATACCTAAATAAATTATATAGACAAATTCTTTTTTAGGATCATAGTTTTCCATATAGCTATGATTAGCTTTACTGTACTTTTTACTAATAACACTTACTCCTCCTCGTTTAGCTTCTTCTAAACTTAAATGCATATTAAGGTCTCGAATTTGTTCTAATTTAATTTGTGTTTGTTTTAACATACTATTCCACGCCAAACCTGGGGCGGAGTAGTACCAAGATGGGTCCAACTTTTCATTTACTAAACTCGTATTAAAGTATACAGTTTTTGTGGAAACACCACGTAAATTTATATATGCAAAGCTTTTGTTCTGTATACTTTAGTATTTAATCACCATGCAAACTTTCAAAGAACTTAAACTCGTATTTCTATAATTTTCAAATACATCAGCCAAATGAGCAAGATCTGTTAAAAAATAAAGTTTTTGGTAGTCGTTTAAATTTTTACATTTAAATTTTCTCCAAATCTCTTGTGCATACTCGTATTCTTCCTCTGTTATAGATTCTTGTTTTAGAATACTAAAAAACTCTTCTTTAGGGGGTAGAGATGTACTTTGTAATTTTTTTTCGTTATCAATGAAGTCATAGGGATAAAAACATTTTGTGTTAGTAAGTTCCATTTTTTAGGAAATAACTCTTTTAAATAACTCGATCTTCATCTTGTAAATTTTTTGTTAAAGTGTCTAATGCACTACTTTGATGTCTAAAACTATCTAAAAATCTAAGCTCTCTTTTTACTTGAATTAAATCATAAACACCACTTTTTTTTTGTTCTAGTTTCTCTTCTACTAATATTTTTTTAGAAAAACCTATAAAATTTTCTGTATTTTTAGCGATACATCTTAAGTCAGATTTATCATAACCCAGTTCACTTATAAAAAAGTGAGAGTCATATTTACTTATATTATGGGCAAAAATAGGGTAAAAATTTCCCATTTTTCTAACATTTAAATTACAACTTTCATGAGCAGCTCCACGATACATGCCTGTGAAGTGATCATGATCTCTTACTTTTTGTTCTTTATCAAATGTTTTTCCACAATATATACAAGTTTTTTCTGAAGCGAACTTTTTTTCAACTTCCTTTGTTCTGATCAAATTTATACTTTCTTTCTCGACTCGATCATAAATTTCCTGCACTATTTTTTCCAAGTCTTGAACAAAACAAAGACTGAGATTATCAGTGTCTAAAGCGGTTCTTATGATGTGAAAATTATTTATTTTATGTATTCTCTTAGGTTCCTCCGAAAAAGTAACAAGAATGCCATAAGCAAAAGGTCCGTGTTTTTGATAATTCATCGTGCATTTTCCTTTCTTTACTTGAACTTTTTTAAAAAACACTAAAAATCATACACAATAGAAAAAGGAATTTTATTCTTCCTCATAAAACTCTTAAAATAAATTTTTTCTTGATTAGGCATTTTAACTTGACAAAGTTTGTGGGTCCCACAAATTTTTTTATGAGTTTCAAATTTTTTCTCAGAAAAAGGATTTATACAATAATCACACATTTCGATTGCTCCATCATGATTAGAAATACCTTTAGAGCATAGTCGACTCATATTACTCGGTGTATAGTAATTTTCTAATCTTGGTTCTGGTGTTTGTCGAGTTTTTACGACATCGAGGTTTTTTTTTAAGGAGAGACAAGTTCTTGTTTGTCATAAACATGTCTTTGTTGGCGTAGCTTAGTTCTTGACGAAGACGGAGTTCTTTATTTTTTCGAGCAATTTCTGCTTCCTACCACGCTTCTTTATCTTTTGCTAGTTTCTCCATGGCTAAATTATGACGATTCATGTCTGCTTCGTATCCTGAGTGGTTGAGTTTAGAAAACAGGAACCCTGCACCTGCAAACGCGAATGCGTTGAAGAGTCCTCCTGCTATCATGGAAGCCATTTATTATAAGTTTCAAACTTATATTCTTTTTTTTTTCTCTTCATAGTTTTTCTTTTTGTTTGTCTTTTAAAACGTTGACGGGAAGTGTTCCAAGCATAACAGCTATGATAAGTTTTAAAGTGCCTTTTAAAGATTGTGGAGTACCAAGACTTTCTCCTAATGGTTTTTTACTCACCATGGAGACACCAACAGCCGAACCTGTAATCATAAGCGAATTCAAGGCAAGATTAATATATTTCTGCTGATTTTCAGGTAATTTTCCACTCATTTATTATATGCGAATTTTTTTTTAAGTTGGGGCCCTGACTTAAGGGAAAAAAAATTTTACTCCGATTCCGCATCTTCAGATGAGCTACTATCAGTTTCATCTAGTTTCTCTTCTGATTCTTCTTCTGATGTTTCTTTTAGCTCATTCGAGTTCAGAAAGGATTTTCTTTCTTGCTCAATAAATTGTACGACAGCTTCATATAAGCGAAGTTGAAGAGAAATTATTTTTGAACCTATATAGATATCTTTTACTTGAAAAACACATACGGTGTAACAACGTTTTTCTATATTCTTTAACATATTTATTTTTTTACCTGAAGAATTTAGGCTCGAGTTTTTTGCTTAAAAAAAGTTTTCCAATATGATATTTTTCTCATTGTCATAATATGTTTTTAAGTGTAGCATGTAAAGAGCTTCGGGATCATTTTCTTTCTTATAAAGAAACTTATCAAGATCTCCTAAGTCTCTTTTCTCTAAGTTTTTTTTCTTAATTTTATCCTTATTTTTAACTAAATGTTCCTTAGCCTCATTTGAAATTTGTTTTAATATTTTCACTAATTGAGATTGATATTTTGTAGGAGTAAGAGTTATCGTTAGACTTATTTTCTAAAACAACATTAAACTTAAATTCTTTTTTATTTGGTTCAAACTTGTTAGGTTGTAAACCAAACGAAAAAGATTTATCTGTTTTAAACAATAAGGGTCCTTTTGTATTATTAGAATACTTTATTTTAATAGGAATACTTAAAAAATTAAATCCATCCTTAGATGACTTTTTAACAACATCTTCAAAAATTAAGTTTTTTACCCTAAAATCCTCTAAAGAGGTTAGTTCCATATTTAATCTTTATAGGTGGTGGAAAAATGAAAATCTTTTTTTTTTAATGATTAATCAAGACTACGGAGCGCTGAGGAGGGTTTCTCGTTCTTTTGTTCTTTTTTAGGTGTTTCAACAGGCGTCTCGGTGCTAGGAACAGGGTGCCTATATTTTAGTTGATAAAACAAAAAATACGCGACACTCATGATCATGGTGAGTGGTATGAGTTTAGACCAGCTGATCGATGAACTTGTTTTTTGTTCTAAAACTTTGTTTCGTGTTTCTTCTAGTTTTTTCTTTTTTGCTTCCTTAGCTTTTCTCGAGATTTGAGCAAGACGTTTTCCAGCTTCTACTCTTTTAGGATCTTTAACTTTTTGTTGCAGAGTAATGATCGAGCTTTCTTCTTTAGGATTACTTAAAATCTGATTATTTTCTCCACTCATTTATTTAAGTAAAATTTAAGTAAGATTTAAGTAAAAATAAGGCGTGCTTAAAATTACTTAAAAATATCTTATGTAACAGTTTCCACCATCATTGTTAAACTTGACTCGTTTCCCACACTGACTGGAGTTAATTTTTGAAATAACACGAAGAACATTTTTATGTCTTTGGTGTTTTGTATTTTATCTTTTAACATAAAACTAAATTCTAAAGGAATAAATTGAATCTTGCCATAAAAATCTTTCGGATTTTGAATATCTACTTTTTTAATATCAAACGTTGTCTCTGTATCATCATTTAAGAAAAGATTTAACGCATATTTTACTCGAAAATTAGGAAGTGTTTGATCCCAATCAAACGTGTGACAAATCACTGTTATTTTTGTATTATCATTGATCAGTCCTGCTAAGTAAATTACATTAGCAGGATACCCCAAATTTGGAGCTTCAGGAACTCTCTATACATTTGATGGATTTTTAAAATAGAAATTGAATAAAAACTTATTATTATGTAAGTTTATTTTTATTTGGAGATCATCTATGTCTCCTTTATTTTGAACAGCAACAGCTCGATTTATTAATATTAATTTATTATTTTTTACTATCGTTGAGGTGTTTGTTGTGATATTGCTTTGATTGGTTACAATATTTAGTGCATTGTTTGTAATAATGTTTTGATTGTTGAGCATCGTATTTCTAATCGTATCGATGTTTGTTTTATTTGTATTAATTTGAGCCACCAAAGCGTTTGTTTTTGTTTGCAATTCTTTTATATCTTTCTCGGTTTCTTTAAGGGTGTTAAGATTAGGTTTCTCATAACCAAAATACATTGCCATTTGTTATAAAATTAATTTTGTAAAGATCGTTCCAATCACAAACATAACAAAGATTAATGTCACGGTGCCTTGTGGCTGTACGGGAGCTCTCCATGGAACAACAGCTGTTTCATGAGCTTCGGTTTTTATTTTAAACTTATCCAACTTTATCGGCGCTACGTGATTAGGGGTTTCAAATTTTTTCTTTCGGTCTTCAAAAGTAATTTTAGCGCTATCTTTTTTATCTTTTATGTCGAGTTTTGGTTTTACATAATGATTTAAACTCGTGTTTTCTCCAAATCTCATGTTTCCCGTAGCTATAGTTAAGACATTATTATATCCTGGAATAGGTTCTTCTAAGATAATCATCTTTGAAGGAACTAAAATAATACCTGGACTAATTGCCAAATTTAACACCACATTTGTACTAGATATTGCTTTTCTCATCTTTGAAATGAGTATCATAGCATTGTTTTGAACGATAGTATCTTCTACTAATTTTCGAAACACGATTTGAGTTTGCAAAGATTTAGCACCTTGGTTCACGATACTCCATCTCGTATTAGCTTGAGCTCCAAAAAACACAATAGACATAACTTTCTATAGATTCTTGAAATAACAATTGTCGTTGTTTTGTAAGTCCATTAGATTTATAAGCGATAAAACTTCTCCAATCTTGATTAGAAAGTTCTTATGCGCCTTTAAGTCTGTAGTAATTTCCATCTAAGTCTTTATCAGTAGAGTCTACTTGAATGAATCGAATGGGATTATGTTTTAGCGCTTCGCGATCTTCGGCCTCATAGTTTTTTAAAAGTTTTGGATGTTTCATAAATTTTCTCGTTTGATAGTAAAGGTGATATCTAGCTAAAGATCTTATAATAGGATGAGCTTCTAGATCTCTTAGATTTTGTAAACTAATACCACAAATAAAACTAGCGTTATACATTCCACATAACATTGCAAAATAAGGTTCATTTACGTTGTCAAACTCGACATTTCTTATATCTAATAGATCTTGACTCATTTTCTTTCCATTCGACCAGCTTTCTTTTATGGGTGGTAATCGAGCAAGAAAAAAGTGTTTATCACTCACATACATTTTAAAACTCTGCAAAGGTTCTTCTATTTTTATAGGTTTTTGAAACTTTGTGTCAATGATACGATGTCTTCCCCAACCTTGTCTTTTCGGATTTTTCGGATAAACTAAGTAAGAAAACTTTGGAGTTTCACCTCCAACAAACCATAACTCAGGCCAAGGAATAGGTATGCCTAAGGATTCCTGCCATTTCTTTTTATGTTTAAAAGCATAGGTTCCTAACTCATATCCATAATGTTTATTTTGTTTGTAGTATACTTCATCCTTTAATTTTAAGTTCTTTTCTACTTTTCCTTCAAAACTAAACTTATCTAAATCAGCGTGTGGATATTTTTTTAAAAATCTTTTCTTAGCTTCAGCTCTATCCCAAGTTTTTATAAGTTTCATGGCTTTATCATAGTTTTTTTCCATAGTACTTTTTATACATAGGATCAAGTTGAGGAAATAATCTATCACTTCCTACTTCCATTTATTTATATATCTTTGTATTATAATAAATGGTGAAGTTAACAGTATTTATAGAAAATAAGCCTTCAAAAGAAATATTTCTAGATAGAAATATTGAAATAAATCCTGAAGAAAAATTATTTGTAAAAACAGTGAGTGTTTTTTGGAACCTTAAAAATATCACCAAACTGAAAATGACTTTTTCTATAAAGTAGAAAATAATAAACTTATCGATAAGATTAGAATTCCTACCGGACATTTAACTTTTGACGATTTAGAACTTAAGAAACATGGAACAAAGTTGGAAAAAACTCCTTATAAGAATAAAACTAAAATTTTTGGTCAACAACATGATCTAAATCTAACGAAATTTGGAAAATTATTAGGATTTGAAGAAAACAAATGAATTAATAAAAACACATGGATAGAAAGTGAAAATGAATGTGACATCTATCTTGGTTTAAAATATAGCACCATACATTGTGATATCATAGAACGCACTAAAAATTTCAACACAGATGGAAAACTAAGTTCTTCTATTGTTACCTTACCTATTACTACGGAAAAAAAATTATCTGGAACTGTTACTCGATATAAAGATATAGAAAGTTCTTTAGAAGTAAGAGAAAGAATTTATAACAAGCTTGTCTTTGGATAAGTTCAAATATTAATAAAAATATTGGCTCTGTATTACTGGAAATTTATCTTTAATAAAATAAAAAATGAGTCACTCATTCAAGAAAGAACAAGAACTAAGAAATCTTTATTATGATCCAAAATCAGGTTATCGATCTATAGAAAGTTTATATAGAAACTCCCTCGAACATGAACTAGATGTGACTAGAAAACAAATATGAGATTGGCTAAAAACGCAAGACACTTACACGAGATACAGGAGAGTCATAAAAAAATTCAAAACACAAAAAACTTATGTGAACTCACTTGCAGAACCAGTACGGCTCTATCTGGTAGACATGAGTAAACTAAAACATGAAAACCAAGGCTATCATTGGATTCTCACAGGAATGGCAATACTTTCTAGATTTGCTTTTGCTATTCCTGTAAAAAAGAAAGACACTCAAAACATGACCCAAGCTGTTGAAAAACTATTGCAAGAATTCAAGGTTAGATTCGAAAACGAGCCAGATGTGGTTCAGTTTGATGAAGGCAAGGAATTTTACAACGTAGGAGTGAAAAACTTGTTGGAAAAAAATAATTTAAGGTATTTTTCCACGAGATCTGATAGAAAAGCAGCTATGGTGGAGCGATTTAACCGAACCTTAAAATTGATCATGTGGAAATACTTCTACTCTAAAGGAACCTATACGTGGACTCACGTTCTACCTGATTTTGTTTATAATTATAATCACTCAAAGCATAGTACTATTCTAATGAAACCTGCCAACGGTAATAAAAATAATGCAGATGACGTTTGGTTAACGTTGTATGGAGATTGGACGGGACAATTTCCTTTACCACGCTATAAAATTGGAGAGCGCGTGCGAGTGAGTCAGTATATAAGAATTTTTTTGAAAAAGGCTATGAAGCTAACTTCACCAAAGAAATTTTTAAAATCAGTAAGATTTTAAGAGGAGACCCTACGATGAATTAAATTGAGGATATAACTGATAAAGAACCTCTTCTTGGAAAATTTTACGAGCAAGAACTTTCTCCTGTAGATAGAAAAGAAGGCGAAGCCCTTTATAGAGTCGAGAAAGTGTTAAAAACAAGAGGGAATATGGCACTCGTAAAATGGCTAGGATATGATCAAAACATAACTCTTGGGTGAGAAAATCAGACATTCAAGACCTTTAAAATAAATGGAGTATAATATGTACGATAAGAATACAGAACTGGATTTTAGGGATCCTACAAAGTATGAACAAGACGAGTATGAGCAAGAGGAGTCTATTTGGGACAATGAGTTTGATACGCTGGATGATGATGATATAACAAGCAATGGTCCAGTGATAGACAATCCTACTTATACTTGGGAAAACGCGGAAGCAAATGTTCCACCTAGACTCGGTGTTAATCCGACAAGATTTCTCTCACCAGCTCGAAAAGAAAGTTTCCTTTATAAGAAAGTGCTTTTAAAAAATTAGAGATGGACCATCGAGTGAAGAATTATTAAAAGAATTTAAACTCGATTCAATGAAAAAAATGAGATTATTGGAGCTAGTTTTAAGGATCAACCCATTATTAAAAAAAACACCTCAATTAGAGTTTACTTATGATCGAGAAGCTGCCTTGAAATCTTTTGTGTATGAATTTAACTTGCTGTCAGAGTAGTCTAATCGAGAAAGAATCTCCTCGGCAAGAACACAAATTAAAGAAATGATTAAGCTAGAATCATTAACGAAAGAAAATATTCTGAGTGAACTGGTCGAGGAAACCGCACAAGAAGACGAGCTTATTAAAGAGGTTCAAGAAGGATTTTCGAGAGAAATAGGTCTAGAAAATCAAAGAATTATAGAAGAATTATTTCTAGACCCAGATTATAAGCGCGTGTATAGCTTCGAAGAAAATCTAGAAATTCATCAAATCATAGACCCAGAAGGAGATACAGCGCAAGAAAAATTAGAAACACTAGATCGAGACAAACAATATTGGAGAAGAAAACTTATCAATGAACTGGACCCTAAGCGAAGAGAGTTTATAGAAACGATCCAAAAAGTAATCGAGTTATCTAAAGAAAAAATAAGATTTCAAAACGGAGCTAACTCAAGCTTGTTCAAATTCGAGATCAATTAGAAAAGTACATCGAAAAAGACGAACTCACGTGTTTACAAAAACTAAAACGATGGGTGCTTTATAATAAGTTTAAACTTGGGGTGGGTCTGACCAGTATTTTAACAGGCATCACTGGACTTATTATTAGTATTACCAAA
>JAOBYK010163346.1:352-20572 GCA_025434845.1 Phenganax subtilis | reverse complement strand
TAATACATAATACATAATACATAATTTGAAGGTAATTGTCATGTGCATATACAGCATTGCTGGGGCTGTTCCCTAGGGAGTTCTGATCACAAGTGATGAGAGGGAGAGTACGCTCAAGCAAGGATTTGAGATGTTAAAACCATGTTTGCCAGATAACGCATTTTATGGTCGTGGCTAGGAGCTTGGCCCTCAAGTAGTCTTGACTGACAACTGCAAGGAAGAACGAAATGTATTGAGGGCTGTTTGGGCAATGCATATTTTACTTCTTTGCACGTTTCATATTTTGCACCAATTTTGGAGATGGCTACATGAAAAAAGCCATGGCATAAATCAAAATGACCCCCCTTACATCCTGAACCTTTTCAAGGGATGCCTCTATGCAGAAACCGAGGAAAGATTCGAAGAATGCTTTGATGAGCTACTCAATGATGACCAATGTTTGCTATATGAAAACTTAGTTAATTATCCGAAAAACCTTTATGAACACAGAAAGGCCTTTGCACTGTGTTTTAGAAGCAATCTACCAGTCAGACAAAACCACACAAACAACTTTGTGGAAGCTCAATTCCTGGTACCAAAAGATATAATTCTGAGAAGAATTAAACAATACAATGACGTTGGGCTTGTCAAGAAACTTACTGTTGATTAGGAGAATCATTATAAGGAAAAGCTGTTATCCATAGCTGATGGAAGCTTTGATGGTCTCTACGGAAGTAGATTCATGGGCAGAGGAAAGGATGGCAATACAAGATTCACATTGCCAGATGCAAATGAACTCAGAAAATACGTTTCTACTGTTGAGCAATTTGGCAATAATGTGTTTAAAGTGAGAAGTGCGAGAGAACCTAGTAAAAGGTATTTTTAATTTAATTGCAATTCAATTAATAATCAGCTTATGAACATTCAGAACAAAATAGGACCCAAGTTACAGTTTTATTAGAGGAAATGAAATACTTGGTCAAGTCTAAACAACTGATGGTTAATATATTTTGATTAAGAATGTTGGAGAATGAATGCAATCAATAGAACTTTGCAAAACAGTGCAAGTATATAGGGAGTAAGAATATTTTTTGTGACAAACCTCCCATGATGTGGGGTATATTGATACGTTGGAAACAATATTTTAAAGTTTTTGTTAGTGTATGATAACAACACTTTTACTGTATGAAAATAGAAAATGTGTGTTGGTTGGGTAGCCTAATATTTTTAAGCTCAACAGTCAAATATTTTTATTTCTCTTGTATTGTTCCATTTTCTAGTTATACTGTGCATATGATGGTGGGAATGTGCACTTGTGAAGTCGGAAAGGATGGCACTCCATGCAAACATCAGTATGTGTTATGGTCGGCAAACATAGCCTATTGCCTTCACTTTGTGCCCATTTCACAACCTGAAGAGGGGCCGAAGTGGGCAAGGATTATGCTAGGGGAGTCACTACAACTTTCTAGGTATAAGAATTTACGACATCAAGATGACCAAGACATAAAACCAGCATCACCAGCACCCGAGACATCAAATGAGCAGATTATAAACTCAACCACAGGTGAAATTGATTCATATCTCGTAGAAGAACCGATGCAGAATGATGACAGTAGTGACCAAGTTCAGCCAGAGGATGACAATGACACAAGTGCTTCGGTAGACAAGGCAGCAAAATCATTAAACCAGTCATGTGAACGAATAGCTGAAAAACTGATAAGTACAAGAGATCCAAGTCTAGTAAAGGGTGTCATCAAGTTCTTAAAGCGGGTCATGAATCTGACACCTGAGTCATGTGCAATGCACTCAAAACTTAAAACAGCACTCTCCAATTTTGGTTCCAATGAAATTAACAGAACAGGTAAGGGTAAAAAAGTCAGGGTTTTACCCACCAGGAAAAGGAAATCAGGAAATGGAAGGTGTCAAGCGGTATCCAAAGGTCGACCTTCACAGCTGCAGCAAAGTTTGCAAGTGCCAGCTAAGAAATCAAAACGTAGTCAAAACCTAACAGAAGTTGGGCGATCCAACACCCGAAGTAGTAAAAAATCTGGATCACATTTCATGAAGTCCAGAACCAAGCACATTCTAAAAAAGACCCACAAAGATGAAAAAGCTGCCAGTTAGATCTGTGAACTATGTAGATATATTCATACTCTTTTATGTTGGGATGTATGCATATTTTAGTTGAATCTAATTCAATTTAATGTAACTTAAGGGGGCTGAAAACAGTTTTTACAAAATGGACTAGCAGAATGGCAAATTCACATACAGCTTATTGGCATACATTTGGCAAAATCAATATAATTCTCACACAACTGGACAGTGTGTTAAAAGATGTAACCATACCAACTGAGTAATTTAAAAACAGCCGTCAAAATACAATTTTTCAACATTGTGTGAAAAAACTGCTCATTAGATTTTGGTATTATTTTGCATATACAGATGTAACCCTAGTATAGTTGTATGTCCAAATTTAAACAAAAATCTAACGAGAAATTCTTCCATAAAGTGGAAAACGTTTTTGGCACCAAAGGGTGTCCCTATTGTCATGGTTACAGCCCACAACATAATTTGAAACCACGGTTCGTTTTTAGGGAAACAAGAAATTCTTTGTGCCCATTTTGAATTATTTAGCTCTAATCATTAAGAATTTATTACTATTAAATGCATTTTTTCAAGTCAATTCTGCCCAAACTCAGAACTGTGTGTAGCCACCTTAAAGCAGACAAATTTAATGTCCTTTCCTGTTCTACAAGCCCATTAGCCAAGAAATAAAGATTGCAGTGGCAACATAGTTGAAGGCACTTAACAGGGGGAGTCAAGTAATATATGCAACTGGTTGCTATGAAGAAATAATGCTCGATTTACGCACTAATTGTGATACTACAAAGTCCATAATTATAAAATCTAGTGAAAAATTTGTAATTGCTGGTGTCATCACATTCCATATATGGAATTGGCAATTCATGACTTAAAAGTGAAATAACATATGTACAGGTCACAGATATGAATTTAAATCTTCTTTGTAGTTACACGTGCACTTTTGCAGTGTGCCTGTTGAGATTCTGTTTCTCAGCAAAGGATTTTGGCACTGTTTGCACTTAAAGCTCTGACTGTGTTTTTTATGCTTGTGCCTTTTTAACTTTTGCTCGTGATAAATGATTCCCCACACTGATTACAAGTACATTGATGGCAGCTCTTTTTATGGTACCTAAAATCTTTATCTCGTGAGAAAACGTTGGTGCATGTGGGGCACTTCTTTTCCTCCACCATTCCTGTGTCTATATGCTCCCTTAAGCTTTACGCTTTATTCTTCCAGTCCTGTAAATTTTTTGAAGTATTTCAGAAATTTGTCTCATTAGTCTTATCACTTTTGGCCCAGATAGTTTTTGGTCTCGCCTTCCGTTTGAAAATCTTCATCAAAGCTACTAGCTTAAAGCTACTACTAAAGTAAAAAGCATTTTACCTCTACTGTTAGTTATTAAGAACCTATAGAACAAAACAAAAACAATTGCCTTTTGCAATTCTGTGGATAGAGACTTCCACATGGCCCTAGCTACAGTCGACATCTTTCCAATATTGCGTTTTGGAATGTTGTTGACAGGAAGTTGTTCTTTTATGTCTGACTACAAGGGTAACGTTTAGATGTTTAATAAAAGTGATGAGACAAAGCTTTGTGATGTCTTGTCCTGTCTTGCTCCGGTAGTATGGCGAGGGTATACCAAAGCGATTTTACAACACCTGTCCCATAGTACATCAAAGACTTCATCCAAAAATGATACAAAATGCATATGAATAAAAATCATAACAGACATTTCATGAATGTGTAGTACACTTGTAAATCCTCTTGGCCACCTCCTGCCAAAAAGAGGACTTTCTCCTCTTTCCCCTCCTTGCATGTGATCACCCTCCCCCAGACAAGCAAAAATGGCAAAATTACACTGCTGTAAGTAAGTGATAAAATAGACCTTTTGTCGTAATTTACGTATTATATAAAATAGCTTCCCAGGTACCACTTACCACTGCAGATTGCAGGAAAACATTCCAGCTTGTAGGGTTCTTCAACAATTTTTTTAACGCCCGAATCATACTGTAGATCGTCCGCATCCGCCATTTTTTAAATGAAAAGCGCACAAGCGCATTTGATTTTTGATAGTTTCCTCCTATCCAACTAATCACATGCGTTCTTGCCACTGCTCGCATGGACTTTGCATGGACTGAAATGGCATCGATTGTTATGATTGGCATCGACTGTTCCAAAATTGCATCGACTGTATCAAAAATGGCATCAACTGTTCCAAATGGCAATGACCATTTACGAAAAGGAAAATTGCTACACCGACATCCTCAGGACATTGACATACCCCTTGCACTTCAAGCTTGTCAAATTTCTGTAGGTCCACTAATTTATTGTGAGCATATAGTGAAGACGACCTGTTCGTTGCGAGGGTTGGACTGGACCCATGTTTACTACTGCCTCAAATGGACGAACTGCACCATTGTAACCGTTAATTGCAGAATCGAATACGTCGTCATAGGTCTCTAGCAGGACCTGAAAGCTTTGGTTCATGTTGTTTGGTAAAATGTAATCAGGTTCTATAGCTATGCTGTGAAAGTGTGGAAGTAGTGCTGGTTTAGGGTTGGAGAAAGAGGACCTGCAGTGTGGTATCTTGGTCTCCTTAATTTCTGGGACATGGGTCAGTCGAACCTGGCAAAAGTGCTCGTGCCAGGAAAAGATTTTAGGGTCAGCAGTGTCATTCAATATGCGTACGTGTCCTTCAACAGCTTCTAGAATATGTGGGTGTGGCCATTCCTGGACAGTCTTACAGTTATCTGGGCGAGATTCAATGGCAATGGTGGTGTCAGGGTCCATCTCACTGGGAATTAGAATTTCGAGGTATTCGCCTGGCCAGATCACTGAAGAGGCTGATGGATCTTGGAGGACATGGGCTTGTGTGCGGCGAACATGATTTTCATTAGGGTCTGAGGACATTGGTAGATAGTATGTGACATCACTGCCTTTGATGGTGATTTGGTGTCGGGATGGTCTTATGGAGATATCATTGATGGCCATAAATTGTGTTCCTGCCAGCACATTAACATCTAAATCGTTGACGACTAAAGCATCAAGATGGAGTTTAGTCGAGTTACGTGATGAATCTAAAAGAACTTCACCGTTAACGGCTAGTGGGGTGATGCCATCTGCTTGAACTGCTGTGTGTTTAGACCTTTGAATGACAGCCAAGGAAAAAAATAATGAAAGCAACCAAAAGTCGCCCATAGAAATTAAAGAAATTAAGGAGAAATCTAAAACAATTACTACGCAAAAGAAAGAGAAAGATACTAGAAGAGTAGCAGCTGGAAAACGTCTTGCGGAGATTTCTAGACAAGCTAAAGCAGCAAAACACAAACGTAGCGCGGAGCGGCGGTGCCTAGAGCTCGAAGAAAATAATGTTAATAATGAATAAATTCTTGGTCTCTCTTCTCATCGACTCCATCATCGACTATTTTAGTTTCTATATTTGGAATTGGTGAAATTTCTTTTTTATATTTAAAAAATCCGACTACGTCAGCGCCTCACGATGAAAATATAACACAACATAAAATAAATAACGAGCGTAAAGAACACATCGTAGAGGAATGCAAAGTGGATGCAGAGCGTCCTTCAAGAAAAGTTGATGAGAAAACATCGCTAGAAACGTTTGATTTTCTATAAAAATTATATATTCTTTGCAGAAATCAAAGATTTTGGATGTTTTTTTTTATTTTTCTTAAAGAGATCTTTGATCAACAAAAAATTTTTTTAAATAAAAACTTCTCTTAAAGTGCTTATGCAACGAGTTTTTGCACCCATAAATTTTTTGCTTATTTCAAAGCACTCACTTTCCTGGTATGTTTGCGGCAAATAAAATTAAAATAGGTCAATTCAAACCGATTTTATAGCTCTCCAAAGTTGCGATATTTGGAACTTCCTGTGCAAACTTTTGCTCTGCCATTTTGATGCCGTGTGACGTCATAAGATGAACACAGTTCATCATGGCTTATTTTACTAATAGTGAGAAAGCTATCGCGGTGGAAAACGCTTGCGTTCCTGTCGATTCTAGCTCAGTCAGTTGCGCCAATAATCAATAAAGCAAAATTATATCTAAGCAGCTGTTTTCCAAAGAAGAAAAAGATCCACAAAGACGAAGAAAATGCGTAAATTTTGTCTGTAAACATAGACCGTCACCCCGCTTTTACGCTGTTGCTTCTTAGTGTCTTTGTTCAGCCCAATAAATACATGCATGATTCATATAAAATTTAGGCAGTATAAGAAATTAATTGCATTATAGCATAAAAATATGTTTATATGTACAGGATTATAAATTTATGCATAGAAGGAGTACATATATATAAAGGCTCACACATACTAACTCATTTTGCCCTTAATTGTGTTTACACTCCTAGTATCCATTGATCTGGTTTTGCACGCTTAGCTTAAAATGTTATTCATGGTTCGAAAACTGTTATCCACAAAAACATGACTGAAGCTTGAAGAGTCAACAGATTAAACAGAGTAGTAATTACATCTTCAGAAATGGTGCTCAGCTGAAATATAGCCTTTTGTCTTCTGTTGGTTAAATTCTATTGAAAGGATAGAGACAAGCAAGTAATGGTGTTGTTTTTTACCATGCTTACAATCCACACACCTATTTAATCGGCCAGCTATAGGCAACTATTATTAAATATCTAAAGAATACAATGTATGTAAGTGACTTCTAGATTTCAATATGAGTGAATGAAAAGCAAACAAACTATCAATCTTGTTTGCTGTACCTTGCTGGTAAAACGATTGTGATCCATATTTCTGATAAAAGTGAACATTCCTATGTTTAAGAGTAGGAGTAGGACCAACATTCTGCATTACCCAATACTGCTTGATACATAATTTAGCCAAAGTCAGCATGTTGGGTTATGCAGTTGATGTGCTCATTACAACCATTATGTCACTATTGGTCAAGTCTGGTGTCATCTCCTGGCAGCATCTATATTCTACTTCCCCTTCAACAATTCTGTTTGACAACACTGATATAATAACCTTACATAATTATAATTTCATGTAATATATATAGACTACTAAAATAGCAGCACACACATGTTTTAGTATGGAGGGGTCAACTATATTTATATACTCAATTTATGTTACAACTAGACTTATGAAATTTATGTCGGTACGTATTGGCAAAGCAACGTTGCGGCAATACCTTTGACAAGGTATACGAGCGACATTGCTAACATTGCCCTTTGATTCCGAGCTCCTTGCATCGCTCTTTATATGGATTTCCGACGTTGCTCTTTGACTTCAAAGTTTCTGATGATTCCACGCAACTATCAGACTTATTACTAGAGAGTCTTTCATAATATGGATGTTTGTTTATAGTAACAGTAGCTGTACAAAAAAATATTTATTTTTGTCCTCAATAATCCACGAGAAATAGCAGCGAATACTTAGAAGTCTATATAGATTTTTTATGTAGCGTATTAGTTTCGTGACTTCTGTTCATCTTATGACATCACACGGCAACAAAATGGCAGCTTGAAAAGTTCGCATCTGACAGCGAAGTTTGCAGCTAAAATTAGAGTACTTCTACTCAATGCATGATGGTCATATATATAGCAAATTGCTTCTAGGAAGCTAAATATTTATTTTAGTTAAAAAAACTAGGTCCGAAAATTCGTTGCATAAGCGCTTTAAATTAAAGAGTACTAAACCTTACATTAATCAAATCTACGATGCAGGAATATTAACACCTTCTGCAGTAGGAGTCTCGATGGTGAGTGAAAAAGTTTTAGGAGAAACCTTTTAGGAACTCCTCAAAGTATTCAAGGAACTTTAAAATTAGCAGGAGCTGTGATGCTAGGAAGTGTATTGGTGAAATATTTAGAAAATAAAAAAATAATCCCAGAAAAAATTGAAAAATGAAACTAGCGAAGCGAAAACGATTTGAATAATTTTTTTGCTTTTTGACTAGATTTTCTCTTTAATAAATGGCTTCTATGGTGGCGGGAAGAATTTTTAATGCTTTTGCTTTTGCTGGTGCTGGTTTCTTATTTAGTAAATTAAATCACTCGAATTATGAAAAAGAAATGCATCATCATAATCTTGCGATGGAAAAACTTTCAAGAGACAATGAAATTGGGTATGAAAAAGAAGTAGCTCGAAAAAATAAAGAAACTAGACTTCTTCAAGAACTCTCCGATGCTACTAGAGATATAAATATGACGAATAAAAATCTCGAAATGCTTAAAAAAATCTAAAAAACAGGAAATTATAATGGACTTCCGAACCAAGATTAGAAGATTATTATAAGCCAAGTAATGAATTTCAACAATATCAATACATCGTGATGGGAAGTTTGGGGATTATAGGAGGATGGTTACTGTGAAAAATAATATAAAAGGAATGTAGTCGCCGGCAAGCTTTTGGCTACTTAAAATTTTTACTAAAACGTGTAATTCGTGGAGATTACACATTTTAAAACTTTTCCTGAGCATTATTTTTTTTTGTTGAGAATGTTGTGGAAATACATATTTTAAAAAATAATTTTTTTTTTAAAAAAACACATATAATAAAACGATGAATAGAAAAGAAAACAATAAACATGATCATTAACATATCAAATCAAATTTTAAAAACTAATTTTAAAACAAAGAAATCCATTTTATCTCACCTAGATGAATTTAAAAAAGAAGTTAATAAGGATATTAAACAAAATAATTTCTTACTTTCTCAAATTAGAAATATTCAAAACTTTTTAAGAAACTATCTGAAAGTCTAAGATGTTTTTAAAAATAAAAATCTAAATACTATTAAGATAAAAATTCTAAGATAAAATAGAGCTTTAATATCAAGAGAGAATCAAAATGTGTTTAATATAAGAACTATGTTAAGAATGGCGATATTATAAACTTATTAAATTCAAAAAGAAAAAAATAATTATAAAAATTTTCAAAAAAAATTCGAGATTAAACTAGAAGATTCAGCTTTAGGTGGTAAAGTTAAAATTTTTGTTATAGTTGCTGATAGGGATAAAAATGTTCTAGATTTTCTAAGCAATGTTCGCGAGATTACTATAAAATTTATAAAAGAAAATTTAATAAATAGAAAGATTCAATTAAACCTTGTTTGTTTAATGAAAAAAATAAATCCCTCCACTGGCGAAACTTTAGATAAGGATTATTCTCATTTTAAATTTAAACAAGTTGTAATTTTAGAGGGAACTAATATTGAATTAAAGGTTGATTTGTTGATTAAAAAAAAATTAGGTTCTTTAGCAGAATATCAAAAGAAAGGTTCTAGACGGATTCGCAATAAAATATTACGATTGGAGATAATTTCCACCAAATTTAGACCTTTAAAAGGTTCTTCTTTTGTCGAAACGCCAAAATTTTTTAGAGATAAAGTAGCCATCGTAATTAACAAGGGCGAATTTCACTTTGGACCAATCAGCGCATTTGTTTACATTTTCGTTCTAAGCCAATCAGATTGCATAAAACCCAAATTTTGTGAACATTGAGATGGAGTCATATAAACGCCTCTCTGAGGCTGGTTTTTAAACTTTTTTCTCAAATTGAAATATATTGCTCCCAAGACATTTCTCCAAAAACTTCCTTCCACGGATTAGCGATTTATTGAGTACTCTAGGAGATATTAGCGACCAAACGTTTCCTTGCGCAAGCCAAGAACATATTCTACCTTATATGTAGGCCACTGTAAGAAACTTTTTACTTCGCTGTTTTTTCATACTTATTATTCCATGAAACTGAACAAGCGTTCTTTTTCTTTCCAAAAATAATGTACAAAGTTGTGCAGAAGGAAGATTTTGGTTTAAATATGTGCACTGGATAATACATGTACGAGTTGCAAGCAAGCGATGGCTGCAGCAGAAGCTCAATTTCAAAATATTAGAACTTGAAATGAAGAACATTTTCTAATGCTCCTTTTGATAAAGTTTTCCTGCTCATGGTCTGTCGGAAAAGATTCACGAATTGTTAACTTGAATGCTTAATCAGATCATACCAGTCAAACCGTTTTGATTGAAGTATATATAATCTTTGCACCTTGTTTTCTACAACTTCTACAATGTGTGACTTGTCAACAAGTCACACATTGCAAGTCTAAGTCAAGTAATCAGTCATGTGTTGTCCAACTGAAAGCCAAGTCACAAGTCGTTTAGACCAAATGCAAGTCAAGTCACAAGTCAATTCTTGCAAGTCTCCAAGTCAAGTCTCAAGTCAATGAAGTCATTCGATGACTGAAGCTCTTATTGAGAAATGTACTCTGCACTGAAAGGAAACCTGTGACTATTGACTATTATATATTAACTATTAAAAAAAATGGGTGGCATGGCCGCCTATGGCAGGTTCATAATTTGAAGAGGAGTGATGTACAAACATAAGTTGAATCATTTCTTTTACTTGCATTGGTAATTAACAGGTCACACCTTTCAAGTCCGAGTCAAGTCCCAAGTCAATTCTCCAAGTCTATTCATAAGTCATTGGTGTGAGTAACAAGTCAAGTGACAAAATATGTGACTCGCGTCCAACTCTTATGACTCAAGCCTACACCTGTGGCATCTGGTAGGTCGACAAACAGTTAGTGTTGTAGAAAACAAGGTGCAAAGATTATATATACTTCAATCAAAACGGTTTGACTGGTATGATCTGATTAGGCATTCAAGTTAACAATTCGCGAATCTTTTCCGACAGACCATGAGCAGGAAAACTTTATCAAAACTGGCTTATCGGAAGTGAAGGAGCATTAGAAAATGTTCTTCATTTCAAGTTCTAATATTTTGAAATCGAGATCCTGCTGCAGCCATCGCTTGCTTGCAACTCATACATGTATTATCCAGTGCACATACTTAAACCGAAATCTACCTTCTGCACAGCTTTGTACATTATTTTTGGAAAGAAAAAGAACGCTTGTTTAGTTTCAGGGAATAATAAGTATGAAAAAACAGCGGAGTAAAAAGTTTCTTACTGTGGCCTACAGATAAGGTAGAATATATTCTTAGCTTGCGCAAGGAAAAGTTTGGTCGCTAATATCTCCTAGAATACTCAATAAATCGGGAATCTGTGCAAGGAAGTTTTGGAAAAATGTCTTGAGAGCAATATATTTCGATTTGAGAAAAAAATGTTAAGAAACCAGCCTCAGACAGCCGTTTATATGACCCCCTCTCAATGTTTACAAAATTCGGGTTTTATGCAATCTGATTGGCTTAGAAAGAAAATGTAAACAAATGCGCTGAATGGTCAAAAACAAAATTCGCCCTTGTTGTCGTAAATCTGAAAAATAATGATGAAGAATGGTTTAAGTGCGCTCTTACTATAGGAAAATGTGGAAATAATGATAAAAAAAATCCAAATAGAATTACAAAAATCTAAAGAATTCACCTGGAAGAAAATTGATTTTCCTACACCCCTTTCAAATATAAATAAGTTTGAGAAAAATAATCCTAAAATTTGTGCAAATGTTTTTGGATATCGTGAAAATCAAGTAATTCCTTTAAGACTGACGAAAAAAACAGAAGGAGAAGTTATAAATCTGTTTCTTTTAGACGATAAGCATTATACTTTTATTAAGAATATAAGTAGACTTATAAAAAGTCAAGTATCTAAAAAAAAATATTTATTTGTTTTCGATGTCTTAATTATTTTTGGAAAAAATCTTTTACAAGAGCATTCTGAATATTGTAATCTTCGCGAGCCTGTTGTTACAGCTATCCTGGATGAAGGAGGTTTTATAGAACTTAAAAATTTTAAACATCAAAGTAAAGTTTCATTTGTAGTTTATGTCGATTTTGAATGTTTCACTGAATCTATGAAACAAAAAGAAGGAGAAAATACAGAACTTTATCCAGAACATATTGCGAGCGGATTCGGCTTTGATCTTAAAAGTTTTGATGAAAAAGTATTTCCTTCTAGAGTAATCACACATCTATATGATCGCCGAGACGTGGCGCAAATCTTCGTAGATAAACTCGAAGAGATGATAAAAGAAATCTACGATATATTTAAATTTCCGAAAAAAACTATCTCAACGGAAAAAGATAAACTTGATATTGATAAAGGTATTAATGGGTATATTTGCGAGGAGAAATTTAAATGTGAAGCGGACGCAAAGTGTCCTTTAGATAAAGTTAGAGATCATTGTCATTATACTGGATAATATCAAGGTGCTGCCAATAAAAAATGTAATCTACTTTTTAAAAAGGCAAATTTTATCCTCGTATTTATTTATAACTTATCTTCATTTGACGCCCATCTATTTATAAGAAACCTTGGTGTTTCTGAAGGCGATAGAAATTGTATTGCACAGTCGAAGGAAAAATATATAGGTTTTACTAAGGAAATCATCGTGGATTCATTTAAAAATAAAGAAAATAAAACTATAAATGTAAAGCGTAGTCTTAGATTTTTAGATTCTTTTACATTTATGCCAAGTAGGCCTCCCAACTTAATTTCTAAGTTAAAATATTTTTCAAATTTGGAAAAATATTTTAAAAATGAAGAAAGTAATTTATTAAAAAGAAAAGGAGTGTTCCCATACGATTTTGTGGATGAAAAGAAAAAATTATTGTATGATCGTCTTCCGTCTCTGAAATCATTAAGATCGAACAGGACATAAATCGGTCCAAATGGAGTCAAATAAGAACAAATTGAATAAAATGTGATTAAATGGGATAGTAGAGGATCAATTGGGTTAAATGGGGTCAAATGAGGTCAAGTAGGATTGAATGGGATTGCGCAGTACCAAACAAGGTCAGATAGGGTCAAAAGGGATCAAATGGGTTCACACAAAACCAAATGGAGTCAAATGAAGCCAAATAGGTTTGAATAGGATTGCACAGTATCAAATAGGGTGAAATGGGTCAAATGAGGGAAAAAAGGTCAAATAAAATCAAATGGGATCACACAAGTCAAAATAGGGTCGATTGGGGTCAAATGGGATTGCATGGGATTGCACAGGATCAAAAAAGGTCCCAATAGGGTCAAACGGGATTGAATGCCATCGCACAAGATCAAGTGGAATCAAGTAGAGGCAAATGGGGTCAAATGGCATGGAATAGGTTTGCACAGGGTAAAATCGGATTAAATGTGGGATTGCACAGGAATAAATCAGGTGAAATGGGGTCAAACAGGATCGAATGGGATCGCACAGGACCATATAGAGTGAAAATGGGTAAAATGAGATCAAATGCGATCACACAAGGTAAATTAGCGTCAATCGAGGTCAAATGGGAATGAATAAGATTGCACACGATCAAATAGGGTCCAATAAGGTCAAGAGAGATTGAATGGAATTGCGCACAATCAGTTGAGATCAAATGGGGTCTAATGGGGTCAAACTACAATCGTGGCTAAAATTATAGGAACACTTCTAACAAAAATGTAATTTTTTATGTTAGTCGGTAAAAGCATATGCATCCCCCCCCTCGCCACCCAAACAATGCTGGGTTTGATGGTTTTCGCAACATAAAATTCGTACCAACATTGCACGGGGGGAAGGGGGAGGGGCAACTGTGCCAAAAGCAGAAGGTGGGGCTTCATTCATGTGATTCGCATTAATAAATCATAGTAATAAAGTCGTCGTGTACTTGTGCGGCTGTTGCCATTATTTTTGGCCAGGATTGTAGATTCAATTGGATGGAACAAGATAGTGAGATCAAATGAGGTCAAATAGGGTCAAATGGCATCGACCAAGCTGGCACAGGGTCAAATATCATTAATTGGGATCGCACAGGAGCAAATGAGGTCGATTGAAGTCAAATGGGATTGAATGGGATCGCGCAGGATCAGATAGCGTCATATGTGGTCAAATAGGATCGAATGGGATTGCACAGGACCAAATATGGTAAAAGGGTCAAATTCAATCGAATGGAACAGCACACATTCAAGCAGGGTCAACAAGCGTCAAATAAGGTCAAATGAAATCAAATGGGATCAAATTGGATCGCACAGTATCATGTAGGTTCGAATGAGATCACAAAAGACAAAAAAGGATAGATTAGGATCAAATGGGATGAAATAGGTTTGCAAAAGGTCGGATTGAATGGGATCGAACAGGACCCAACAGGGTCAAAAATGAGGTCTAATGGGATTGAATGGGATCGCACAAGACCAAAAAGGGTAAAAAAAGTTAAATAGGGGCTAATGGAGTCAAACAAGATCAAATAGAATCGTACAGGATAAAAACAGATTAAATTAGGGTGAAATGCGATCAAATGGGATCGCACTGGTTCAAATAAGGTAAAATGAAGTCAAATGGGGTCAAATAAGGTTAAATGGGGTCGCACAGGACCAAATGGGGTCAAATCGGGTCAAATGCAGTGGAATGGGATCAAACAGGACCAAAACGAGTCAAAAATGGGGTAAAATAGGATTTAAAGGGATCGCACAGGACTAAAAATAGTTTTAAAAAATGCAAAAAGCGTCAAATAGAATAAAATGGGATCAAATGGAATCGTACAGGATCAGTTGGGGTGAAATGGGGTCAAATGGAGTCAGGTAGGATTGAATAGGATTGCACAGGACCAAACAAGGTCAAATAGGGTCAAATGCAATCAAATGGGTTTGCACGCGATAAAATGACGTCAAATCAGGTCAAATGGGCTTGAATGGGATTGCAAACAATGAAATAGGGTCTAATAGGGTCAAACAGGATTGAATGGGATCGCACAAGATCAGTTGGGATCAAATCGGGTCAAATGGGGTCAAATAAGATCAAACGAGTTCGCACACGGGCAAATGGCATTATATGGCATCGCACCAGACCAAATAAAGTAAAATGGGGTCTAATGGGGTCAAATGGGATTGAATGGGATTGTACAAGACCCTATAGGGTCACAAAGGGCCAAATAGGGTCAAATAGAATCAAATGGGATTGAATGAGATGGCACAAGACCAATCAGAGTCAAATAAGATCAAATGGGATTGCACAGGAGTGAATGGGGTCAAAAGGGTCAATTAGGATCAAATGCAATAACACAGGGCAAATTAGGGTCGATTGGGATTATGTGGGATTGAATGGGATCGCACAAGATCTGTTGGGATCAAATGGGGTCAAGTGAGATCGAATGGGATTGTACAGGATCAAACAAGGTGAAATAGGGTCAAATTGGATCAAATGGGTTCGCACAGGACCAAATGGGTGTTAAAGTATGCTATGTATGATTATGATGATTGATTGTAAAATTACCTGAACAGATAAGAGAGAAAGATAGAAAATAAGATACAAAAACACGCTACGTAAATTCTCTAATTTCCTTCACCTGCACTGTTGTAAAGGATAAACCTTATACGGTCTTAATAGTAAACTGTAACCATATGTATCTTGTACAAAATTATTATGTAATCACTTGTATAAATAGATGTAACTTTTATTAAGTAAAATAGAATAATTTGAACTGTAGAAGTGTGAAGTTGTTTTGTGAGCTGTAAGAAGTCATTGGGATGAAATGTCTGCGTCCCAAAACTTAACAGGTTATGGGCCTAGGAGAGCTGTTGTCTTCAACGGAAAGGAAGCCGAAGATGAACTCTGAGAAGTGAAGTTTTTGTCGTTCATGGGAATTCAGAAACTATACGATGTGTTTGTACCTAGCGAAGCCGGAAAAGAGCTAGATGAGGAAAGGAATGCAAATGCCTTTGCCGAACTGGTCTCGTGTCTGGATGATGGAAGCCTAGCGCTAAAATCAGAGAGGCGAATGATGGAAGATATGCTTTGGAAGTATTACGAGAGCACTATCAAGGCAAGGCAAAACCGTGAATCATTGCCCGATACACAGAGCTGACATTGTTGAAGAAATGTGAAAACGAGACAACGACCGATTACACCATTCGAGCAGAGACTGCTGCGACTGCACTAGAACCTGCTGAAGAGATAATAAGCGATGGACTGGTTATTGCAATGGTGCTAAAGAAACTGCCGAGAAGCTACAAAACATTTTCAACTGTGATAATTCAGCGAGGAAAGTCAATGACAATCAGTGAATTTAAAATTGCATTGCAAAATTACGAAGAAAATGAGAAGAGTTGCCACACATCAGACGACAAAGACAACGTGATGCTGACCAAGCAACATAAGCGATTCGAGGGTAAATGCTTCAAATGTAATAAGAAAGACCACAAAAGCTCGGAATGCAAGATAAAGAGCGAGAGATGGTGCAGTAGGGGCCAGACAAAGACGCACAATACCAGAGATTGCAGAGCTAAAAAACGTGACGCTGCGAAGACTGCAACGGAACAAACGAAGAAGAAAGAAGACGACAAACACTCGTTTACCTTTACATTCAAAAACTCAAGGGACGAAAGAAGAATCTTGGGAAATACAAACCTACTTGTTGACCCTGGTGCGACAAGTCATGTAATCACTGACAGGTCTAAGTTTATAAACTTTGACAATAACTTTGACTCTAGTACTCATTCAATGGAACTAGCTGATGGTAGCAAAGCCAATGTCGTGTTAAGAAAGGGAAATTGCAAGGTTAGTTTATTTGATGTAAGGGGTAATCTGCACGATGTAATGTTGTACAATGCGCTCTAAGTGAATACATCACAAATGAAGGTAGAGTATTCCAGATCAAACAGGAAGGCCGCCTGTACTATTTGAATAGTATATCGTCGTCGAGTGATAATGCTTGCTCAATTCAGGAATGGCATATGATTTTAGGCCACTGTAACTATGGACACGTTATTAAGTTAGAGAAGATAGTTAAAGGAATGAAGATTACTAATCACGAGGAGATAGTTTGTGAGGTATGCACTCACGGCAAAATGTGTCAGACAAGAAACAGAGAGCCAGACCAGACAGCAAAAGGTCCATTAAAATTTGTTCATTGTGATTTGGCAGGGCCAATAGAATCTAGAATAGATCAAACAAGATCAAATGGAATCAAATGGGATCAAATGGGATCACACAGGATCAAGTAGGGTCAAATGGGGTCAAATAGAGTAAAATGGGATCAAACAGATCCGCACAGAGTCAAATAGGATTAAATAAGACCGCACAGGACCAAATGGGGTCAAATAGGATAAAATGCGGTTGAATGGGATTGCACAGGACCAAAAAGAGTCAAAAATGGGATCAATTGAGATTGAATTGGATTACACAGGACAAAAAATAGTTTAAAAAAGGTCAAATAGCGTCAAATGGAATGAAATGAGATCGAATGGGATTGCACAGGATCAATTGGAGGTAAAATAGGGTCAAATGTTGTTACATATGTATATATAGTGTTTTCATATTACATCATTGTTGTAGGCAATGCATGCTGGGATTGCTCGGGCTCCCTCGTGTTGTGGAAAACCTTGTAAGAAAGTGGACTCTGTCACGAGAGCACTCTTGTAAAAGGGCTCTTTTATATATTCAAATAAAATCTTATATATTTCAAGATGAGTTCAACAGGTTATGGGCCCAGAAACGCCAAAATACAGAGACACTTATTTGATGGAGATGATACCAAATATAAACTGTGGGAAGCGAGATTTCTCGGGTACTTACAAACGCTGAAATTGAAGGCAACGATACTACCATCAGACGAAGAACCTGACGCGATGAAAATGAGGAGTGTTATGCCGAATAGATAGTAATGAGAGATGCTGCTGGGAATGGAAGGAAGGCACTGAAAATTTTACGAGAACACTATGAAAACCAAGGTAAACCTACAATTATAGGACTTTAGACTGAGTTTACGTCACTCGAGAAAGGCGAAACTGGAACAGTAACAGACTATGTAATTGGAGCAGAAAAATCGATCACAGCCCTGAGAAACGCTAAAGAAACACTTAGTGACAGACTTGTTATAGCCATGATATTGAAAGGTTTGCCTGATGCATACAAACCCTTTGCTGTCCATGTTACCTAAAGTGCAAGTGAAATTTTGTTTGCCATGTTCAAGTGTCAGTTGAAGAGCTTTGAAGAAACCGAGAGGTTTCATTACAAACCGAAAACAGACCAAGTAATGAAAGTTCAAGCTCCATCCAACAGTCTTACTTGCTATGGTTGTGCACGGCAAGGGCATTTCATAAAGGATTGTTCTGATAAAGCTAAGAATGAAACATCAAAATGGTGTCCATACCACAAGTCAACTACACACAGCGACAGTACATGTAGAAGACATCAGCGCAGAGACCAGGAAGCTACAAAAGCAAAACAAGCTACATCTAGTGAGGAATCAGTCAACAAAGGTGAAGAGCATTAATTTACTTTCCGAGCCAGCACTGCCCAGCATTCGCACTACAAGGAAAATGGAATGCTGGTCGATACTGGTGCAACATCCCATATTGTCACAAGAGATATTTTGAAACGAGTTGATGCTAGTTTTAAGCCAGCAAAGCATTACATGGAATTGGCAGATGGAACTCGAAGTAACAATGTTGCAATGAAACGTGGAGATGCTGAGGTGATGCTGAAGGATATGAGTGGAAGACCTGTAAAGGCTGTACTGAAAGGAGCATTGTTCATACCATCCTATCCACAGGATATATTTTCTGTAAAGGCAGCTATTTCCAATGGAGCGGGAAATCAAATTTTCACCAGATCAAAGCGAACTTGTGTACAAGGATGGCACCAAATTCATTATTGAGGAACATGAACGCTTGTATTATTTGAACACTATTGAGCAATGCATTGATGAGGACAATAGAAGTAATGAGGGGAATAGAAGGGAGGATGATCCGGTAAATCTTGCATGCAACATCTATAAATGGCATGAAATCCTAGGGCACTGTAATTTTGATGACGCAATGAAGCTGAAGGATGAAGTAAATGGGATGAAAATTGTGGGAAATATAGATAGAACCAGGTTACAATGTAACACATGTATAGAAGGCAAGTATGTAGATAGCAGAAATAGAAAACCTGGCAGCAGAGCTGCAAAACCCCTAGAGAAGGTACATACAGATTTAGCAGGTCCCATTGATCCAGTCTCTAAGAATGGTTTCCAATATTGTATTGCCTTTACGGATGATTTTTCTGGAGCTGTTTTTTTCTACTTCCTTAGGAAAAAGACAGATGCATTGTTAGCAATGGAAAAATTCTTTGCTGATTGTGCCCCTTATGGCCAGGTAAAAGGCTTAAGATCAGACAATGGCACAGAATTTATGAATTATGATTTTCAGACCCTTCTTAGGAAGAAAGGCATTAAGTATGAAACTTCGTGTCCAAACTCCCCTCACCAGAACGGAACAGCTGAAAGGCACTGGCGCACATTATTTGAGATGGCTAGATGCTTGTACTTAGAGCATGGTGTGCCAAAGATGCTGTGGCCTTATGCGGTCCAAACTGCTGCCTATATTAGAAATAGGTGCTATAAAAATAGAACTAAGAGTACACCTTAATTTTGCATGACTGGAAGAAAACCAGATTTGTCACAAATGTGGATATTTGTTTCAGAGTGTTACACCAATGAGTACGATCGTAAGAAACTAGATCAAAAGGGTGTAAGAGGGGTGTTCGTCGGTTATGATAAGAACAGCCCAGGCTATCGTGCTCACCATCCAGAGGCTGGTAAAGTCATGAAACACAGATTGGTACGCTTCATTAAGAATTCTAGTGCAGAGCAAGGTACACAGACTGAAATTGACATAGGTCTTTCCGAAAAGGGTGAGAATGAAATTCCCTCGAATGATGTTGAAAAGGAAGATGAAGCCACTACTGAATCAGATGAAGCTAAGGATAGGTTAAGCGGTCATGACAAGGCACAGTTGGGATAAAGTAAGGTGGAGGTTGATAATAGTACTGAGGTTGGGGATGAGCCCAAGGTTTACCCCCAAAGAGAGAGAAAAGCCCCTGAATACTTTGGAGCTGCATACATTAATGTAGATTATTGTTATGCAGCTAGTAGTACACCACAAACATGCACAGAAGCCATCAACTCCCCCAGAGCTTTAGGGTAGCAACGTGCAATGAAAGATGAGTTACAAGCACTTAAAGTAAATGACACATTTGACCTGACCGTTTTCCAGAGGGTAAGAATTAGTAGTAAGTAAAAGGCAGGTTCTATCTCCTTTTTTCCAAATCTCCATTTCAGCTCAAAACTAGCTTTTCAGTTACAATTTTGACTGAAATTTTTTTCAACTTTTTTGTCCTCAAACTGTGGGTTCTATCTCCTTTTTTCCAAACCTCCATTTCAGCTCAAAACTAGCTTTTCAGTTACAATTTTGACTGAAATTTTTTTCAACTTTTTTGTCCTCAAACTG
>JAOBYK010162235.1:7433-20573 GCA_025434845.1 Phenganax subtilis | reverse complement strand
TGAACCACAAAAAATGATCGAAAAACGCTATTGTACTATTTTAAAATATTAATATCGCCTGCAATATCCATTATGTTATAAAACTTTACAAAAATTCCTGAGTAATAATACCAAACCTTATAAAAATATTATCCAAATTAATATGAACAAAAATTTGCTTCAACTTCGCCTGAAACCACTCCCATACGCAGTTCAATCTATCATGAATCAATTTTTCTATATTCTATCTTCAAGAATCATCTTGTATTTCTTTATAGTTTTTTTCTCTCCTCTAAAGGAGTTTCCAAGAGGCACTTATGTTTACTCAACATTACTTCAAGGTTTAGTTTTTCTTTCTTCAGCTCCTTGATCAAAATTTCTAGATCATGGTTGGCAGTTCTCAGTTCCTTTGAGCTCTGTTTGAAAAAGGAAATTTTCAATCTCCAATATTCTTACACTGAATAATGCTTCAAATTTACAAGTGGAACTCACTTGTTCTAGTTTACTTGCTTGCGCTTTTCTTTTCAAACGGCATTTTGATGCTGCAACTTTGTTTCTTTCTCTTCTCAATTTTCGTTTTTCCAGTTGTTCCTCGTTGAGCTACAGAAAGTAATCCAGTGAGTTGCGCAAAAGTTTACATTATTCTGAATCTCTGCAGTGAGTGAGCATAATGACGCCTTACTTCTTCTTTTGTTACGACTGGTTTCGTCTCGATCTCAGGGATTTCCAAGCCATTCGCAAATCTCCTTGACTCAATGGCAAATCTTAAACCAAGTTTCACTGGAATCTTTGTGTTTTCCAGCTCAAATTCAGGCTGTGATGTCGTCACAGGAGCCAAGATTGGCAACTGCATACCACAGTCATGAAGCGTTGGCTTGAAACAAATGTACAGTTTAGTTACACTAAAACTGGACTGCTAATAAATTGGTAATAAATTATTTTTCCTATAGGAATCCAAGATAACGGCAGCGCAAGTGCTTGATGAAAGTTTCACAACTCAAAAAATGAACTCATTTTCTCACAAAAACAGGTTGTTTCTAAAAGCTAGACCAACAGAATCTAACAAGAACATTTTAAATTCATCGTTTTTCTTCAGCTATTTAGTATGAGTCCTTTTCTCACGCAAATTCTCAATAATGCTCAATTTTAATTGATTAAAGTAACTCATGTTAAACACAATCTGTGCTATTCAGTATTTTTTTCATCAAGAAGCAAAGTCTTATGCTAGTTTGTCATGTATACGTTTCCAAATATTCGCTCTGAGGCACGATTGTCTTCAAGCTTGAAATTTAATTTTGTTGATACAATAAAGAGAATTAATAATAAATGTTAAAATACAATGCTTAATTATCTTCATGAACGAACCTGAGTGAAAATATGAAAGGGATCCATGAATCCGAGAAATTACGTCTACGAAAAAAACTTCGATAAAATGTTGCTTTCATCAAAGAGTCTTCATTATTATCTTCTCACAGTTAAGAAGTACTCCTGATTTTCGATGCAGTTGAAGGACACGAAAAGTTAAAAAAATTCTGTAAATTTTTAATCAGAATTGAGTGATATTTGCTGGTGGCAACACACAGATTTTGAATTTCAACCAATAAGAATCCTCAATTCCAGTAAAGTGTTTCAAAATGCATGAACGCGCACGGTTCATTGAGCAATGACAATAACAGAGCACAATTCATTGCTTCTTATGTTGAGCATTGTTTATTCTTTTTTTATTCATAAAATGAAAAAGTAAGCATAGTTTGAGATACTAAAATGGCGTTAGATTTCAAAAGATGAGATAAGATGTTTGGGGCGCGACTGGTGGTGAAACGGTGGAAAATTCGTCATCAACAGCATGGTTTAAATTTCAGATTTTTCTATTTTATGTTGAGATGAACTTACAGTTCTTCTGCAATGCATCAAAGAGACATCTATTACCGGGGCACGCATTATATGTTTATCAGTATCTTTTGACGTGAAATTCATTGAAACATAATTCATTTGCTGATCCCACTGCGCCCCGCTCAGCAACCCGTATAATGCAGCGCATGCGCAATACCCCAGCCTACAGACTACAGTTCAAATATCTTTAAAGTTCTAACATGGTAGTCAAGCCTATATAATTATCCTATGGTTTAGCCAATGAATGTCAAATCTACGGTTAAAAGCAACTTATCTTTAATTAAACTGGACCAGCCACTTGTCAATGTTTCGGCAGAAAACTGCGTCTACCTGTCATATTTTTGCGCCTGCGAGACTACGTCACTGCAACACCTCGTTTCCGGGCTCTGCATAAAGCAAGCGCGTGCATGGGTGTGTGTCGAGCATTTTCTCCAACTCTCTGATCTCGTTGTGAAGTTTGTCAATTTCTGTTTCCAGATTTTTATTGCACATCTCCAACTGTTCGTAAGACTACAAAACAAGGAGAGAATTTCATAAAATATCACGTCAATCTATGTCCCGGGGATGCTTTGGGTGACGTCATCTCACGCCATCAATGATTACCTCAACCAGTTTTTTCACGTGATCCTTTCTTTTCTTCCTACATTTCGACGCCGCCAGTTTATTCCTCTCTCTTCTCACGCGACGTCTCTCTGCATCTTCGTACATCATCTGCGTAAAATATATGCAGGCAGTTTCAACACAAAAATGATGGCATAAAAAGTTTGGTTACCTTGTATTAAACACTGGCTCTCATAGAGTAATGAATATTCTTACCGATGTTGCTTCATTCTTGCTGGATCCAAAGTCATACACATACTCTTGGTGCAGCTGTGCCTCTATATTTTGTCCAATCTCCAATCTTGCCGGAACGTCATCTTCTTTGAGGACCTCGTGACCTACGACGTCACGAGTGCTGACTCGGTCATGTTCGACGTCATGGTAAATGAAAGTCGGTATCGTTGATGTTGGTGGCTGAAACGTTGACTCTATTACTTACTGATTCATAAACTTGGATATACGAGAATATTTTACACTCGGGGACTGGGTACAAGTTGTATAAGACAGATATCCTTATAAATATTTCAGGCAGTGTAAAATGAATTCTGATAACGAGGATATTTTTTAAACAAAAGGTTTTACTAACTTGCTTAAAACTTTTATAAATGTACTCCTAATTCACGAAAAACTTTTAAAATAACTCATATCAATATAATACGTTTAAAGAAATTACTTTAAAGACAAGTTAACGAGTCCAAGTCTACCCACCTCAAAAACAGCTTCTAGTCCAGGCATATTTACATCAATTTCGTTAAAAATCATTATTGTCGACCTAAAACTAACCCAGAGCGGTGGGCAGGCGCCAACACCACCAAAATGAACTTGAAAAGCGGCAGTTTCTTTTCAAAAACCATTAAACTCTTCAAATTCTTTGTCACAATTCACCCAGGTAACACACGCATCCTTTCATGTCTTTCAGTTCATCATATTAGATTAGTAAACTTGGGCTCATGAAAAATATAACTATATTTCTACACAACGAATATATGACCGCGTTTTGTTATAGTGTGAAAAGCCAAGAGCAGGTACCTGGTCAACTCGTCGTCTTTTATCTGGATAGTAGACAATTCAACCCGTCGCTTTAATGGCGCGTACACTACTATCATGCATTATCACTTTTCAAGATCTAATTAAAATTTTGAGCGGAAAACTTTTGCATAAACTGCGCGCGTTCATTCTCTATGCTACTCATGAAGCATGTTAAACACGCAACTTGTTTTTCTGCAAGAAAATTCCATTCAACAGTCATTATGTATGAAAACATGGTCTAACTGTTCCCCCAACAGCTAGTTCATTTTCTATACACATGTACGTGCAATAGAAAAATTATACCCTCATGTTCAATATATTTCCTCAATTTAACAATCAATGCCTGTGACGTTCTTAATCCATGTGTGAAACCGCGATACACGCGTGTAAACACCATATTTGTATGCTATGGCGCATGCGTCATGTCCAAATGAAGATATGCCATGCAAGTACCACTTGTGACCATTTCCCTCGCACAACAAAGGGCCTGAAATAAAATAGAGTCGTTTGAAGTTTTGTTCAATTTTGAATTCAAAATATATGCACAACTAATGTACTGAAAGAGCGAAGTCCTCAAATAAACGCCGCCCTCGAATAAGGCTCGCATTTGAAACTCTGGAAATTTAAAGAACGCCGTGGCGCTTAAACAAGTACCGTGGAAACATAGGGTATTTCACATGAATTCTTACCTCCACTGTCTCCCTCACAGGTGTCCTTCCCACCTTGTTCAAATCCAGCGCATACCATATTGTCCGTGATCACTCCACCATACGACTTAGCATGGTTACATTTATCCTTGGAAACAAGAGGAACTGATGTATGAAGTAAGCGAGGTTCTGTTGCTGTGTGAAGTTTCTTGTTCCCCCATCCAGCAATATAACAACTTTTACCTGAAACAAACATAGAAACTTTCATATTGAGATCAGTTGTATATTTTGTTGAGTAGAGGAAGAGTCATGCCCACCTTCATTAAACTCAGGTAGACCTGAATCAACACAAACTGATGACGTCCTTGCATCAATTCTAGCATTAGTATTTAGTTTCATCAATGCTATATCATGTTCAGCGTACATAGCTACTTTGAAACCTTTCTCACATGTGACATTCTTTGCTCCAATACCAAATGCTGGATGTATGATAACTTTGGACACTGGAATGTCTTGCTCATAGTTGTCTTTCACCCTGAGATCATGCTCACCAAGCCTTACCTAGAGAAATATAAAGAAATCAATCTTTGCAACTTCGTAGACACTTGCTTTAAGTTTCTCTTTAAGAAAACTCGTAATCTTACGCATAAGTTGGCTGGTTCTAATTGTTCACGTACTAAACAATAATAAAGGGAATGTATAAGCAGTATAATAAGGCTTCATCAAGAGAGACTTAAAGCAAGTAGAGTAGCCTAGACTGTTAGACAAGCTGTTCCATGAATGGACACATGAGAACTTACTGAGAACGACTGTGGTGAAGTCAAAGTACAGTGGGCAGCGGTCGCTACCCAACCAGGAGACAGCAACGTTGCTCCACATTTGAAGTACGGTTTCTGATCCCGTCCCTGCGAATGAAATAGCGCAGCCATCCAAGGCCACTCACCGGCACTAGCTTCCGTTCCTCCTACAATCCTTTTTGTAGAGTATACCGTAGGGGGCTTGATTCCACATGCTGCAATTGCTGGAAAGAAAGAATGAGCAACTGAAAAACAAGACAGGGTGAACTGATTATGTTGACTGAAGACTGAAGCAATCGTAAAATAAGCACTGACGCTCGACTTTGATTATAACTAAGTGTTTTAATTCGTATCAAAGCCATTAGTTTTGCTCTAGTACAACTGCCTATACATTAGAGTATGATGAGAGAATCAACTCACTCAACTCATGTCTACGCACCTGAAAGAGTCGTCTTTATACATGACGACAACAACGAAAATAACATCAAATGAAACATCTTTTTCAAAGTTCCCATATTCTGACGGTAAATACTTTCTTCTTCAACACATACTGTATATCCTAAAACCTTCGATATTTTTACGCAAAACTATTTTCGGATGATGATAAGGTAACTACGATTAAACTCACGCAGGTGGCTCACTGACTGCTGTCTTACAAAAATTGCTCAGGAGGCAAAACACTCCTCCAGAATAACTGCACGGGTTTTATCGTATTTTTATACTGTAATCGCTTTTGACTAAGCCATTTATATTTACAAACCTGCACATCTCAGCTAAAGGGAACTGCGCTGTAAAAACAGCAAGAATTTCGGAAATTATGAAACGCCAAATTTAACATAACTATATTACTCTTTATTATTCATTCAATTTTCCTTTCAATATAAATATATCTACAAGATAAATTTTCTACAATATGAATCACTTGTCTCTTATTTGCTCTAATTTATACATTATCTTTCTTAAAATAATCTATAAAAGGTTTTCAGTACTTTTCACACACAACAACAAGTGTGACGTCATTGAATATTTGCAACATTTTCCTGGGCGCAGTGGTGCAACAAAAAAATTGAAAACTTTTCTTTCTCGCGCCCCTTGGGAAGGTATGGCTTGGTAGTTCACTAGACACTGAAACACTGGGTCTGTAACAATGGCAACATATCGATCTTTCGTGGTGGGACATCCCAAACAATTCTTAATGCAAATTCGCAAGACTTTCGAAGAATCAAACATCTTCAAATGCACCGTTGTCCTTTTATCATGGGAATGACCACAGGGACGTCTCATTCTTTCAAACAATTTCAATGATATTAATTTCCAGAAGCACTACGATGAAGTCATGACACGGAAAGAAAGTAATCAAACATCCTCGACGTTATTTTCCTTATTTTCACGATTTTGTTGCTTTTTTTTACAAGAATGCCGTTGCAACATTTCTTCCAGCTGTTGCTTCTGAACTTTCAAATCTTCTATTTCTTTTTCCAGATCATCATTGCTGTTTGAAATCTGTTCAGTTACCTAAAAATGACATCACAGTGCCAAACAAAAGCAGCTGTAACCATAATAGATTACTAAAAAATGCCCACTCAATGATAAAAGGCAGAGATAACATGGCCAACCAAACAATATGAAATATGATACGAATTTTCTAGACAATGTTTCGATTAAATTTCCTGGTAATTTCACACCTCATTTGAGTGAAACAGAAAATCCTTCAAAACACTTCAAAATTCTCAAGTGGGTGCGTCTCTATGGTTACAAGGTTTTGTTTAATACCTACATCTAAATCTAAAATAAGGCAAATACAGGTAGCTTTCCTGTTTAATTATATTCAGCTTGTTATATAACTAATGAATGATCTCTTTTAGCACCAGGATATAATCATTGACCTCTCGTGAAATTCAAAATATCAATATCTCAAGAAAACAAGTTGAACCAAGTGAACGAAGCTTCCAACTCACATGACTGACAACTGACCTGTTCGAGCTCAACAATATGTTGCTTTCGTCTCTGCCTGCAACGGAAAGCGGCAACTTTGTTTCTTTCTCTTCTTAATCGTCGCCTCTCTTCCTCTTCAGGCGTCAGCTGACAATCAAATATTTCTACTTGAGAATCACTTTGTACACTTCGCCCCTTAGCAACAAACGACTGCTCCCAATACTTATTAGTGGCTTTTTTTAGAGAAGACTCATTTCCTTGTAAAAATGTAACTTCAAGCAATCATTGGAATACAAGTTACTCAAGAAATATTTTGAGTATTGCCAATTCAGTTCTGGGTATTAGGTATCAAGATTTTCATGTTGAAAAGTAAACCATTAGTGCATGGCCACTCGGTGTTGAGTTACATAATTATGTCTCAAAAATTCTTACAGTTTAAATATGTCCAGTAAGTTTAAGACATACCTCTTCGGTTTTTGGTCTCTTAGCCTCAATCTCAGGCAGTTCTTCAAGACCTTTAGCAAGTCTCTTAGTTCTGATTGCATCTCGAAGTTCTTTCTTCACAATGTCATCCTTTGGTTGTATGACGTAGCCTGGTTCAGACAACACTGGACTGCTTGGAGCTGAGCTGCCAGCCTCACTGGATGTCTAGAGCAAAATACAGACATATCAAGCTACTTCTCCCGAGTTGTTAACGAAAATTGATCCTGAATTGTAACATTGCATTTTCTTAGTATTCTTCGAAGTTCAATAGAACAGTTTTGTACTCTAATTCTCAGTAATTGCAACATTTCTTAGTCAACTGGAATATCTCGTTGAAATTGTCATTCATTGTAAATTATTCTTTAAAATTTATAACGAGAGAAAAGTAGTTTACAAAAAGATTGAGTACTCACACTGGCAATTTTTGATACCATATGTTGATCAAGTAAACATTCCTTAAAACATATTTCTTGCACACGTGTAGTTTATAGTACATAGTAACAAAATACACACAATGTCAACTTACCGATGATATTTCAACATCAACAGGCGCTTTAACCATGCTATAGGGCCGCCAAGTAGCCATAGATCTTCGATTATTATGCCCAATGTTTGAATGTTTCTAACTTGCCGAATTTTCTAATATGAAACTGGATTACACTGCAAGATTTTATAAGGTGACCTCTAGTGGGCGGCCTGGCATATTTAAATTTCTCCACGAACAAAGAAATTGACAAAATTTGGAAAGTTTTGTGGTGTTCATGCCATTACTCTGCTCAAATTAAAAGTATTTTTAGTTATGATAGCGATGACGCAGCGAACAATCCCGAACATGCCCCGAATAATTGATGTCGTGTAAGTAATGCCGGAAACATTACGTCACTCAATTCCATCTCTACTTCATTTTATATGAATATAACCTTCCGACTTAGAACACTCCAGTTATATAGTAAGGTCATGCTTAGTAAGCACTTCGGTGAATGGAAAATTATCTAAAGTATTGTTTTGCTCTTGTTGTTACATTATAATGTTTCATGTTTTATGGTTTTTCTCAGCATTCCCAAGAGATCTGAAGACTGCTTCACATCGAAGAAATCGTGAAAAGTCACCGTGAATTATCCTAACGAAGCTTTGCGGAGCAAATAATAATCTTACTGAATGAATTAAGTTTCATATTCGGGGCTTGCCTACATCCGTTTGCTAGAGAACAACAGACTATAATAATATACTTGGTGATACTTGGATAAATCTTTCTGGTTTTGTGATGGAAAAACAGCGATCCATTTGAAGTGTTGGATGCGTTATATGACTCAGAAATCATTGAAAATGTCGAGCTAACAACCAGCTGGTTTTATTTCCACACAAAAGAGGCATAAATCTGCTCTGTTGGTTATTTTCAGCAAAATTTTTCTGTGAATATTACCCAGACCAGTCAATATGGTTGATGTAGACCCAGATACACTGCTAGAATGGCTGAGTATGGGTCATGGAGAGGAAAGGGACATGCAGTTGATCGCGTTAGAGCAACTGTGTATGTTGTTATTAATGTCTGATAATGTAGACCGATGTTTTGAAAGGTATGAACCAGGAACATGAAAATATATCAACATGGAATACAACCACCTTCATTTTTCTGTATTATTTCTCTTATTTTAGCTGCCCACCCAGAGTGTTTTTACCTGCATTATGTCGAGTATTTCTGGATGAGAGTGCTCCTGAGAATGTGCTTGAGGTGACTGCGAGAGCAATCACGTACTACTTAGATGTTTCAGCAGAGTGTACGAGAAGGATCGTATCTGTAGATGGTGCAGTGAAGATGTTGTGTAATCGTTTATGTGCAGTAGATTTGGGATCTCGTACGAGTAAAGACCTTGCTGAACAATGTGTAAAGGTGAATGAACTACACCATACAGCTGGACTAAAGTGTTTATTGTTTCTAGATATGCACTGAAATCACTAATCAAGATAAAACTAAATTTGGTTTTCTTTCTTTTAGGTTCTTGAGTTGATGTGTACTCGTGAAACTAGTGCTATATTTGATGCTGGGGGACTACAGTGTACACTGACATTTATCAATGACTTTGGAAGTCACGTTCATAAAGATACACTGCATTCCTCCATGTCCGTTGTATCAAGACTTTGTAGCAGAATGGAGCCGCAAGATGCCCAACTCGAAACTTGCGTTCACTCTCTTTCGACTTTGCTCAAGCACGATGATGCTTTTGTGAGTGGTGAAGTTGTTATAGTAGTGAAATATTAAGTAAATATGATTATTTTATTTATGTGAAACATGTGTATTTGCTAGGTATCTGACAGTGCCTTGAAATGCTTTGCCTCAGTGGCTGACCGTTTCACAAGGAGAGGAATGGATCCTGCTCCATTAGCAAAACATGGTTTGATTGATGAACTACTAGAGAGATTAGCAAAAGCCGGCTCGTCAGGAGGTGATAGGCCAAGTGTGACCACAGGAACACCTGATCCCAAGAATGCTAGTCCCTCAGTCGCTACTGTAATAAGTTTGCTGTCCACATTATGTCGTGGTTCACCCATTATTACAGAGGTATATTCTTCCTGTTGAACTTCATGACTTGAAGTCCAAGGAATGCAAAAGTTGAGTTAGTAAGGAGTAATGTTGTACTTTTGGCATACTGACAAATTTATTATCTTAATTTCTGTTTGTTTGTGTAGTTGCTGTTGCACTCGCAGCTGCCTGAAGCCATAGACAGAGCATTGCAAGGAGATGAGAGATGTATTCTAGACACAATGAGATTTGTTAATCTCCTGTTGGTCTTGTTATTTGAAGGGCGAAAAGCTCTGCCCAGAGCAGGCCTTTTGTCGACCCCTGGTTCAATCCCAGGCCTCAAGAGACTCGACTCTACTGCAGACAGATCTCATAGGCAATTGATTGATTGCATTAGAAGTAAAGACACAGATGCCCTCATTGATGCCATAGAAAATGGTAAATCTCACGCTGTTTTCTCTGTGCATCCTCAACAAGACAACCTTCATTATCAATTAGTTCATGTATTCAGTGTCTGTTTATGTTTATGAAAAATTTGCAGATTTCTTTTAAATCTTTTAGGAGGATTTGAGGTGAATTTCATGGATGATGTGGGTCAGACGCTGCTCAACTGGGCGTCGGCTTTTGGAACATTAGAAATGGTAGCATTGCTTATTAAAATACGGACATCAAATACCCATGCTACAGAATCAAATATCCAAAGTTGTGATGTTTTTGAGTAGTTACATGTAAATGAAACTATCCCCGTCTAATTATATTAACTCACCTGGTTTCATTACATGGTATCCAGGTGGAATACTTGTGCGAGAAAGGTGCTGACGTTAACCGAGGGCAGCGGTCTTCATCACTTCACTACGCAGCTTGTTTTGGACGTCCTCTTATTGCAAAGGTATGAGAAAAAAGAAAAATTTATTAGTCATGCCCATAGAATATAACGTGCCAAGCTTTGTGCGAAGCATTTTAGCTGCACGCTACTAACGTAATTAAACGCGTGCGAATTTAAAATGAAATATAAATGAACCTATATGAATAAGTAGAGTGTTTATAATCATTAGATTTTCCAAGAATCATAATATCTTAGGTGTTACTGCGCAATGGTGCGGATCCGGAATTACGAGATGAAGATGGTAAAACTCCAGCAGACAAAGCGAGAGAAAGACATGATGAAGGTCACAGAGATGTCCTGGAAATATTGCAGTCACCAAGTAAGAAATTTCTAGGAATACTTCAGAAAGTTGTAACTTCTCAAAAGTATGCTAAATATCGGAGGTCACCCTTGGCTAATAATTTTTTCACTGGTCACAGTGAAGGATTTTTTTATCGTCTTATCAATAGTCACATGACAACGCATGTTGACGCCACTGTTTTCGTTACTAGGTGAGTGGATGACGTCATTTAACAACAGTAGCAATGCAGGAGAAAGTAAGGCAACAGAAAGCGGAAGTGAGAAATCCAGTGAAAAAAAGGAGGAAGACGAATCAATGGATACTACCGCTGATCCAGAGACTGCATCCTCATACATCATTCATCTTTTGCCATTGTTCATCAAGTCGTACCAAACCTCCATGGTCAGCTCGGTGAAGAAAGCAATCCTTAGCTTGATGCGGAAAATGATATTCTACAGCACAGGAGAGAATCTTCAAGAGCTGGCAAAGACTCCAGGTTTTGCCTCCGGTCTAGTTGAAGTCATTGCTGTGGTCTTTGAAAATGAGGTAACCAGCTCGATTAAGTATGCTGATGAAACGCATCAGAGATTTTCCTTTTCTCTTTGAGAGTCCAGTGGTGTTACACCAGAGGAGTAGCTTAATTAAAAGTCTGATGATCCTTATTGGATCAATTACTGAAAACTTTCTTAGCTTCTTCTGACACGAAGATATTTTCTTGATCTCAAAATATTGCAGGATGATGATGATGGTCATATGTCAGCTTTGAATATTATTCAAGATCTTCTGGAAAAATCAACTGAAGTCTTTATTGAGCACTTTGCTCGTCTCGGTGTGATAAGTAAAGTCTCGGAGATGGTTGGCCCGCTCTTGGAGGAAGAGGAAGGGACTGAAGATGATACTGATGGCGCTGCAGCTACTTGTCAAGACAAGGTATGCTTGATCTCTCTTATTCCCATATACCTGGAAGATTTTACGGTATTACTCTTGCATTACTTCTAGGACTCAAGCTCCTTGCAAGAAGATGCGAGTGAGATTACTCAAGGCCGCCCATACCACTGGAAGGACTGGTGTTTAATTCGCAGCCGTGATTGTCTGTACTTGTGGAGTGACTCATGTGCCCTGGAGTTGTCAAATGGTAGTAATGGATGGTTTAGGTTTATATTGGATAACAAATTGGCGACAATGTACTCGAGTGGCAGTCCTGAAGGAGGATCAGACTCATCAGGTAGAGCTCAGATTTAGGAAATTGTTGACCTGCTGTAGTAATGACCCACATAACCAACATTAGCGTACCTTTTGGTAGTAAAATTCTGTTATGTCTAACAATCTTAGAAAGCCGTGGAGAATTTCTCGAAAAGTTGCAGCGAGCTAGAGGCCAAGTAAAGTCGGAACTTGCTAGTCAACCAATCTTCTCCAGTGTCAATTCAGTGAGTTTGTTGGTTGGCAACTGGTCGTTTGCTTGTCAGAAGGAAGGTGAACTCTCAATCTACAACTCGGATGGTCAACAGACCACAATACTACGTGAAGATCTGCCTGGCTTCGTGTTTGAATCAAACCGCGGCACCAAGCATATGTTCACAGCAGATTCTTCCCTCGGAGCAGAGTTCGCGTCTGGCTGGAGTGCCAAAGCTGGCAAGAAGTTCGTCTCAAAGGCCGAAGCTCTCAAACTGAAAGTGAAGACTACAGCACGTGAAGTTCAAGAGAAATATTTCCAAACAGCATTGTCAAGTCCGCGAGAAGTTGTCATGAAACTTCAAGATATTGTCAGGAACCTTTACGCTTGCTGTGATGCACACGAGAAGAGTTTAGACGTGAGTTGGTTTAAATGCTCTATTAGAATGCTTTTTGGACCTAGTAATATCTCATTAGAATGTTTGTTAGAACTAATTAGAATACTTGTTAGAATCAGTAAGAGCTAATTAGAATACCAATACAATTTCAGTTGAATGGTGACAAGGCTTGGGAGAACGACATGGTAAAAGTTCTCAAGACTTTCTTGGACTTGCTGAAAGATGACAAAACAGTTTCTTCGTACGAGCTTCAAACAAGTGGCGTTGTGCGCGCTTTGTTGCATTGCTTGAGTCAGGTGA
>JAOBYK010161124.1:0-20576 GCA_025434845.1 Phenganax subtilis | reverse complement strand
GTCGGCTTTGGGGCCGCTCAAAGTGATGCTCTGATTCTCGTACCATCTTATAGATACCTCGGGAGTTTTAAGTTGTTAAGATCCTCCGCTGGGCACTGTCCATTTGCCCCTAACTTCTAGTATTTCGTCGATGAATTGTTTTAATGATTCAAAGTTATGTAGCCACTTAAATCCTCCTTTATCGGTCAATTTCAGTGGGTTTACAGTTCTTTCATTGTTTAAGTCTTTAGCCATTGCGATCGCTCGCTTCCTTATGCATTCAATTACCTTGGTCGACCCATTCACAGACTGTGTTTGATTTACTGGACGAGGATAGCAGTGGAAACATCTTGTGCGATGAATTTGAGAAATTTGGATTTCTTTTCAATTTGCAAGGGGAAGCAATGAGAACAATATTTTCTGAGTTTGATGTGTCTGGAGATCACGTAGGTTGAGCCGCTTTTTCCAGTTAAGGCTGCTTTCCAGTTACGCGTTTCAACCTGGGTGCATGTGGGCGCACGCTGGCGCAATCGCGCCCCCCCCCCCAGAGGAAAGCCCTGGGACTAAGAGATTTTTTAGATGATTATTTCTCAAGAGAAGGTTTAAAGTTGAAATAACAAAATATTCCAACACCAAGTAGTGAGATTATACCAATGGCTGGCATATATCCCCAGTTGTTTTCATTGACTTGTTTTTCAAATTCTTCTAATCGCTTCTTTTTTGCTTCCTTTGCTTGCTTTGACATCTCAGCTAGTCTTTTGCCCGCTTCTACTTTCTTTGGATCATTGACTTTTGTTTGTGTTGTAATAACTTGTGGAGTAGTTGCTTCAATAACAGGTGTTTCTTGAGTTTGAACTTGTGGTGTGGTCTCCATTTATTTAATGAAATAATTTTATTTTGTAACTGTTTCAACTGCAACATTTAGGTTAGATTCATTTCCATAATTAACTCCAGCCGCCATTTTTCTAATACTAACATAAAACAACAAGACGTCATTTATGTTTGAAACCTGATCCTTTAGCCAGAATGAAATACCTAATGGCACAACTTGATAACCTCCAAAATCAACTAAATCGTTGTCTGTTATTCTAACTGTTTTTACACTTTTTACTTTTTGTTGACCAGATTTCATATAAGCGCAAACACTGTATAAAATTGTGATATCATTAATAACTGAATTATTGTCAAATGTATGATTCAGTAAAGTTACTTTTGTTTTTTCATTAATGTCTGGAAGGTGAATTGAACTAATTGGATAACTATTATTTATAGTTTTTGGAATCCTTGCACAACTTACTGATATACTTTCATAGAAAAAGTTGAACAAATATGAGTTTATACAAGGTTGTTTGTCAGAATGAGTGTAGCCATAATTGAGCGTCATTTATTTAGTGTAATTAGTTTCTATACAGATTCTCAATATAGTCTCATTTTTGTAGTTTGTTGGTTGATTAACTTGACTAAACTTAATGTACAACAAGACAATCTCAGTTGGATCTATATAATCCTTCAAGTTAAATGACTTGTTTAGAACGAATACATGGTTTCCATTAACCTTGCCAAAATAGTCTTTGTTATCATTACCTTTGACTACATCGCGATAATCACCAAATATATAAATTGGACCTCCAAGATTAAACTCTTGTTTTGTCTTGTCTTTCTTAACAATGACTAGTTTATATTGAATTTTAGTGTCACCAAACAAAGTACTATCAGTATCAAATGTATGTCTTTGGAGAATTAACTTTGAAGTATCACTAAGCAAGTCTTTTACATAAGGAATATTTACCGAAATGCCAGGTCCAGAAAACGCAGATTTTATGTCATTGAAGAAAAGATCAAAGTATAGTTTTTCTGTGGTTGTTTTTGTTGGTGTGTAACCATAATTGAGTGTCATTTATTAAATGATAAATTTTGCTACAAATAGTCCAAATACCAGCATTGTGCTTGCAGCTTCAATCATATTTGTTTTTGTAAGACTATTGTTAGATACTACGAGACTATTTATAGGTTTATTTGTAAGTTTATTTGTAGGTTCTACAAGACTATTTATAGGTTTACTTGTAGGTTTCTATGAGACTACTTATAAGTTTATCTTTATTATTAACATTATCATTTTTACCAAACTTCATTGATGCTGTAGCTGCAGTTAAAGTATTGTTAAATCCTTCTACTGCGTGATCTAGTATAATCATATCAGATGGAATTAGAATAATTCCTGGACTCACTACCATATTCAACACGACATTTGTGTCCTGTATTGCCTGTCTCATATATTAGATATCATGACGGTAGGATCGTCTTGAACTAAAGTGTCTTGTACAAATTTCTGAAAGACATCTTGAGTTTGGGAACTTTTTGCTCCTTTGTTGACTATGGACCACCTAGTTTTTGCTTGAGATCCTAATACACAATAAACATAACTTTCCATTGCTTGTTGTAGTAGTTTTTGTCCAATGATTGTTAATCCATCGCTAGTAGGTTTTATAAATGATTTCCAGTCATCTGATTTTGATTTAGGAACTATCTTATCCACATATTCATAGCCAGGAGCCGGTTGTTCATACGCCGTTTAGCTTAATCGATGGATAAGTCAGAATTCAAAAACATTCCCACACATTTTCTAAAACTTTCAAGTCAAATCTTGTGCAATTGAACTACGGGTAAATGCATAATTATTGTATTCAGTGAGAAAGCTTTCAATTTCGTTATTTAAGGAATACACAAACACAATTTCTATTTTGAATTTATCCACCGTTTAAGCTAAACGTGCTTCAAACAATTGGCCCCAGTTCCTAAAATACCCATAGTTTTATTGTGATTTGGAAAAACGTAGTGGTATTTCCTTATTTTTGTTCTGTCATGCTTTTGTAAGAACAAACTTAGTGCTTCTCTTGTATGCTCTAGTTTATATTTCCATAACTATTTTGTTGGTATATTTTGTTTTATGAGTTTGACATCATTACTGTTGATATACGTACTTAGCTTATTTGGATATCTCAAGAACCTCTTCATATGATAACAAAAATAGTATTTAGCAATACTTGTCATAATTTTAGGTTGGCCTTTTGCATTGATGTGTTCCATGCTCATTCCAGCTTTGTAGGACAAAACATAAGCAGCAACTAAACTTGTAAAATAAGGATCTTGTAGATAGTCAAAGTTTGCTTTGGTAACATTTTGTTTATCACCAGTCCATTTATGTCTAGTTGTTCAAACTTGGAAACAAAGCTATCATTTTCATTAACGTAAATGTCAAATGATTCAAAGTCTGTTTTGTTGTCAACAATTGTTCAACCTGTAACTGTTCTTCGAGAGTTCCAAATTCTAGGCGTCCAATACAAAGCATAACAATACCTATTTTTTAATGTTTTTGACTTTATATCTGTTCCATACGAGTCTGTGACATCATAATCTATGCTAGTGTCAGCTGTTTTCAAGTCCGGACTTATAATAACATTAAATTCAAATTTATCCACGTCCGCATTTGGATACTTTTTGACAAAGTCAGACTTAAGTTTTTGTACTGACATTGCTTGCTCATAGTTTTTTCCATGAATGAATGAATGGATGAATTTGTTTATTAAATTCATTTTGCAGTTGAAAACTGAATTACATGGATGAGGCTATAGATTACTATATAAAAGATATAAATACATTAAAAATATTTTCGAAATAAATTGTAAAATTATACTAAATGCACAATTAACTATTGATTAAGATTATAACGTTCGTTAAAACTAACTATATTTAATAGTGACGAAGTTCTTGAAACGTTCGGACATTATCGGTAAAAGTTCAGGGTTATTATTACGAAGATCATAGTTGTGGGTTCGGTCGAGTCGACTAGGTTTAATTATTCCAGTTAATGGGTCGAATATTGAATCTTGTTCTCTCAATGTCTTGATTAGTCGCTCACATGCTTCATCTCTTCTTATACCTAGCGGTTTAGTGTTGCTTTCATGCAGTGCCTCCTCGTACGATAATGCAGGAAACACAATCCTCAACGCTCTTTTTTGCACTGACTCAATGAGCTCTGCTAGAGACTTAGGAAGGGCACACCATACGGGGGAAGCATATTCCAATTGGGGTCTTACAACAGTACAATAGATTTAAACGATGTCCAAAGGGCTGAGTCCAGCTTTCTTTAATACGCTTAAAGCATAGATACGAGAATTGACTTTCTTTAAGATTTTATCCACATGTATATCCCATGAGAGGGTATCAATCAGCCACACACCTAGTAACCTAAAGTAGGGAACTCTTTCCACAATATCGCCGTCGAAGTAAATTGCATTGTCAACCAATTTATACTGAAGAAATGTGACAACCATTTCTTTGCATTTTTTCGGGTTTAGTTTCATACCTCGATCTTTGGCGTAATCAGATATATCATTAACGAAGGTTGGGAGAACACTGGGGGAGCATCGCGGGATTGTTTCCAGAGCAGTGGTGTCATCCACAAATTTGACTCTTCCTGGCCAGTCACTGAGCAACGGGTTGACCAGTACTGCAAAAAGCAGAGGGCCAAGTTTTGTTCCCTGGGATAAGCCACCATTTGTCTTCCTCCACGACGAGTACGAGTTTTCAATTTGTACACACTGTTCGTGATTGCTAAGAAAGGCGCTAATCCACCTCACAAAAACAGGATGTGCACCAAGATTTTCCACCTCACGTATAATAACATTATGATCCACCAGGTCGAACGCTTTTTTCAAGTCAGCGAAAAACAATCTAGCAGAACAGGGACCGTTTTCAAGGGCAGATAGGATACAGTGGATGAGGTATGTTAGTGCGTGGGTCGTGGATTTTCCTGGTAATGCAAACTGTTTTATATCAAGTTTATCCTCAATTTGAGGGAATAACTTTACCAAGGTGAACCCCTCCATAACCTTAGAATCTGTAGTGTTAGAGATATGGGTCTCAGATCTACTTCCACGCTGTGGGGTATTGTGACTTTAGGAATTGGAATTACAGTTGAACGTTTGAGGTTAGCCGGGAATACGCCTTGAATCATAGATGTATTATAAATGTCACTAACAATTGGGGCAAGTTCATATTCAAATACTTTCAAAATTATATTGGGTAACTTATCCAGTCCCGGACTTTTATTAATTCTGATGTTGCGCGGCACGTTATACACTTGGTTAACGCCAACAAGTTATTCATTTGGTACAGGAAGGTTTGGGTGATCACCCTGGGCAGATAAAGGGGAAAAATGTGATGTAAGACCGGCGAGGAAACTATTAAAAACTTCGGCCAATTCGTTACAATTACAAACATCATCAGAAAGTAGTTTATACCAGCAGCTCTTGGAAGACAAAGCACCCATTGACTTAATCTCTTTCTACCATCTCAAGGGGTTAGACGTTTTAAGTTTTTCCACTGATTGGGCATAGTATTTAAATCGCGCTGATTTAATCGAGTGTTGGACTTTATTTCGCCAAAGTTTATATACACTAGAATTTCTCCCATGATGGTGAAAAGCCCTTTGTCGTTTAATAATTAGCTTTTTTATTGAGGATGTCATCCACGGTTTATCACACTTTCTTATTTTAGTTTTCTTTAAGGGGAGTAAGAGGTCAATCATTTCGCTCATTATATCATTGAATTTGACACAAATGTGTGTTAAAAATCTCTGACCAGTTGAAGGAAGTTATCCAACGGCCCTAAGGTCGTAATGAACTGTCCCTAAGATCACGTTTCCATACCTTAGTTTTGTCTGGGTTAACAGGTGGAATTTGGGATTTTAGGTACACCATATTATGGTTGCTATTTCCTAGGGGTGGAAATTGGATTGACTCCTACTGACTGTCCTGACGGTTAGTTAGACACCAGTCTAAGATTACATTTTCTCTAGTGGGCACTTTAACTATCTGGGAAAGTCCAGCAGATCTCTGGATGTAATTTGCATTAAAACCTGTGCTCTTATAATTAAAGTCGCCGGTTATCAGAATAAGACCATCAAGATGCAATTGCATAAAGGTATCAATGTTGGTTTGAATATGAGCGTATAGCATTGTATTTTCCGTGTGGCCAGCAGACGTGGAGTGGTAAATCACAGGCACTAGTAGAACTGAAACAAGACGAGGGGGCCACTTGGGTCGAGCGAGTAACCGCAGGGATTTTATTGCAGGGTGTTCGAAAGCAGACAAACGTTGGCAGTAAATACTGTTATTTATAAAAATACAAACTCCAGCATACTCCATATACAGCTTTGTAATATTTTTCTCTTTGATCAGCATTCATTTATTTATTGCATTAAATAAATGAACAAACTAACTGTGATTATTAACAATCATCATGAAGAACTTCATATTAACAAACGTATGGAAACAACGTCTGGGTCTAGGTTGTTCTTGAAGTCAGCTACGATCTTTTGGAACTGTAAAAACGTAGTACCTCGAGAAAATAACTTTATTAGCAAAGACAGCGTAACATTGTTGCTTCCAGCTGGGTACCTTACGTTTGATATCAAAAAAGAACTGAACAAGTATAAAATTGAACTTGAAAAACTCCCATACGCAAACAAAACCAAAATATATTGTAAAGATGACAATTTAAACCTAAAAAACTTTAGAACACTACTTGGATTCAGGCTTAATAAGAAGGTATCCCACAACATGTGGACAGAGTCTGAAAAAGAATGTGATAGAAACCTAAGTCTAAGATATGTCAAAATTAGTTGTGATGCAGTAAACAAGTCTTTGAAGTTTGATTCACAAGGAGGAAGAAGTTCTGCTTTTATAACGCTTCCAGTTACGACGACACAGAGTTTAAGTGGGTCAGTATCTTATTACAAAGAAATTGAAAGTGAGGTTTCTGTTTACAATGGTATTTGGAATAAATTTACTTTTGATGTTACAACAGGACCTGGTAAAAATAATAATATTGGGACTGTATTATTAGAGCTTTACATAAAATAAATGAACAGTTTTACAAAGGACCAAGAACTTAGAAACTTGTACTATGATCCAAAGACTGGGTATCAACCTGCAGAAAAACTTTATCAGAAAGCTAATGAACAAGACTTGGACGTTTCCCGAAAACAAATTGAAGGATGGCTCAAAACACAAGACACCTATACTAGATACAAACGTGTAATTAAAAAACACACGTTTTCCAAAACTTATGTAAACAGCTTGGCTGATTAAATACAAATGGACTTGGTAGACATGAAGAAACTCAAAAACTAAAACAAAGGTTGTGTTTGGATATTAACAGCTGTGGAGATATTATCTAGGTTTGGACTTGCAATTCCTGTGCATAGAAAAGACACCAAAAACATGACAAAAGCTGTAGAAAATTTACTAAGAGAGTTTAAAGATCCATTTGGAAAATAGCCCAATGTAGTTCAATTTGATGAAGAAAAAGAATTTTACAATGTGGGTGTAAGAAACTTGTTAGAAAGTCATAATATAAAGTACTTTTCTACAATGTCTGAAAGAAAAGCTGCCATTGTTGAAAGATCTAATCGAACATTAAAAACTATCATGTGGAAATAGTTTTATTCCAAGGGTACTTATGAATGGCTGAATGTTTTAGATGATTTTGTTAATAATTACAATCACACAAAACATAGTACCATTCTCATGAAACCAGATGACATAAGCAAAACAAACCAAGATCAAGTATGGAATACCTTGTATGGATCTTATACTGGAGAATTTCCTTTGAACAAACGCAAGATTGGAAATCTAATTAGAGTAAGCAAATACAAAAACATATTTGAAAAAGGATATGAACCTAACTTTACTGAAGAAATATTTAAAGTTTCAAAAGTGTTCCGAGGTGATCCAAACATGTATGAATTTAAAGACATGACTGACAATGAGCCTATTCTTGGTAAATTTTATGAACAACAATTATATCCTGTCGATAAGCAAGACAACATCTATCGAGTTGAAAAGATACTCAAAACCCGAGGAGATAAAGTCTTTGAGAAATGGTTAGATTATGACAATAAGCACAGTTCTTGGATTAAGAAAAATGAAATTTAATCGTTAAATTAAAACATTAAATAAGTGAGGAATTTTAAACCTTCTCCAAACTACACAAGTGACAGTGAATCCTTTTCAAGTGACACATCTGGCTATGAATCCTCTTCAAATGACACATCTGACTATGGATCTATTCCATCTAAGAATGAATCCATTTCAAGTGTCACATCAGACTCTGAATCAGATGACTCATTTAGATATAGCATGTTTATCCCATTTAATAATGAGTCAAGTGATGCATCTGAAAATGAGTCAATAAACAATGATCAAAATAACATAACAAGACTTAGGATAACTCACAATGATTATGTTGCGGATTACATAATAAGAAGTTCCTTAACAACAAGTACCAGTAATATGATCACTAGGCGTGGAGTTGAATATAATATAGAAAGAGTTGCAAGAAGACAAAGAGGAGATAGCTCATCAGATACAGAGAGTAAAAATAGTAGTTTAGAATATTGGTCATATGAAAGTACAAGTGATAACTCTTAATAAATTTTAATCATTAAATAAATGGAGTTTGAAATGTATGATTTAGACAATATAAACCAAGAAACCCATCCTAATGACCAAGACTATGTCCAAGAAACCTCTTTTATAAACCAAGACCAAAAAACTTCTTTTATAGACCAAGACCAAGAAACTTCTTTTATAAACTAAGACCAAGAAACTTCTTTTATAGACCAAGACCAAAAAGATGAATTCCATTTGATTGGAGTTAAAGAAGATATGAGAATTGTAGATAAAAGCCGAAAATTAGAAGAATACACTGGGTTGGAGATTAATCCTAATAATTGTAGATTCTCAAAAGCTTTTTTACAAGACATTGAATTTACATGGAGAGATGATCGGGGGTGGAGTGCTTTTTATACAAAAACAAACCCTTGTATAAAATGAGTGGAGGAGATATGATTCCTCTATCCAAGACAAATATATACCCCCAATTTAAAATGGCTGTGGATTTGGCTTCCGATTAGCAACAACAACAAGAAGAAGAACAACAATTTGAAACATGGCTAACAGATCGAATAAAAACAATAAAACAAGAATTGGAAGAAAAAAACTTGGAGGAATTAAAAGACATTAAAACCTTGGATCCCTTGGAGCAAATTCAAAAACTAGAGGAAAAAGCAAGTGAGTGGAGAGAATTAAAGTATATGACAGTGGATGACAAATATAAATTACTTGAAGAATATGTTCTATTATCTGCTGATGAAATAAGACTCAAACAAAACGCAAGTCCTCAACAACAACAAGTCCTCGTTGAACCGAAAAAACTATCCATTCTTAGACAATTGAGAAATGGTCTCGTTAAATATTTACCCACCGTGTTGATTACAGGAGCTGTGAGTGCAGTTGAAATTATAATAGACTGTATGGTTGGGTCTAAAAGTAAACTAGGAGTAGGCGCTCAAGAGACAAAAAAACCTCGAAATATTACCAGATAAAATAGTAAACATTTATGGACTTGGAGGAAAAAAGCAACACATAAAGAAATCATACCATAATCAACCCATAAAACAAAAGGAACAAAAAACATCCTTGGCTCCATCCATAAAACAAAAAGAACAAGAAATCCACACCTATGATTTTACATCAAACAAAACAGCTAAAAAAGTAGGTGATGTAATATATCCAGTAGGAAAACCTCTTTATGATGTTTGGTGTTACTTGTCATATTATACACCAAAATTTGTAATGTCTCTTTTGAAATTAACTTTAAAAATGTTTATTCACTGTTGCTAATCTTTTCTCAAGGCTCTTTGCTATACCTCTACTCGACTTTATAGATTTTTCTATTGGTCATTTTTGGTTTAATGTCTTGAGTGGTATTATATTTCATCTCTTACTTAAACAAGGTGGTGTGCTGGATATTATTCTATTCTTTATTCCTTCTTTTTTTTATTTTCCATCAGTCAACTATTATCTGTTTAATCACAACAAAAATAAATTTCTACGTATAATAAATGAAAACTTTAATTCCTGGATATAAGAAACTCAAAATGTCTGATATCAAAGGCATTAGAACAAATCATACAATTACATTTAATCCAAACAAAGCAAATCCTGAAGAAGAAGTATATATTGATATTCCAAAATTAAAACCAGATACTTGTTTGGTTCCTGATAGTTTAAATTTAAAGTTTGATTTTAAGAATAAAAATGACAAGTCTTGGTTTCTAAATAATCTTGGAAAACTACTTGTTGAAAAACTTACTATAAGTGTTGGAGGTGAAAACGTCTACGATAACAATGGACAAAGTGAAATTGAAGAATACAAGGATTCATGGTTGCCAGAACATGTACGAGATGAACTTGTAAAATTTGGAATTGATAATGAAAATACAAGAAAATTGATTTCGAGTTCGGATGATGGAGCAAAGACTGGGACTACTCAAAAAGTATCAGATGCTTTGATGCAAACTGTACATGGAACAAAGCAGAAAATTAAACTCGATAAAATTATTGGAGATCATAGATTGTATTCTCCTTATTTGATGGGACACAACTTCCAATTTAAATTGACACTTCCAAAAGAAAGTAGTATCATGGTAGCACAATCTGATGAAAGTGTAGAAGGATACGCTTTGGAAAATATTGAACTAGAATATGAAACAATTGAAAACAATACTTTGGTTGAACAATCACTAAACGGTTATGATACTTGAAGATCATTAAACTTTGAACATGTAACATTGATGAAAACAATACAATGGGATAAAGCTAGTATGTTGGTGAATGAAACAATAAACCTTCCAAGAAAGAGCATGGCTGCCATTGTTCTATTGTGTAGAAATAAAACCATTACAGATAGTGAAGAATTCTTGTATCCAAATATCGAGTCGGTCAAAATAACTATCAAACGAGTTCCAAACTGTGTTAATAGCCAAGGTATAAAAAAAAGACGACTTGTATCCGGAAGCAAAAAGATTCTTTATGAAAAACAATAATACCAACAACATGGATATAAGACAGTTTTTCAAGGATAAATTTGCTCTTGTGATTGATCTTAGAAGTATTGAAGGTAAGCACGTTATTGGATCTGGTAAAAAAGTTGTCAATACTGAAAATGGTGTATTGCTTGAGATTAAAACGAAAGCAACAACTGCAAATGTGTTGTGTAAAATATTTGTCATAAGTGATGGAATTGTAAACTTTGAAAACAAAATTATCAAAGAAGTTCAATATTAAATAAATAAATCAAAACCCATTACATAGAAGCTTTAGTCATATATCAGATAAATTAATCAAGAAACTTGTAACAAATTGATGAGAATCTATGGCAACTATTATGACAAGTATCAAACAAATCATAAAAAATACAAAAAACTCAATCATATCAAGATTTCATTTCGATCAACAGGACTTATCTTCACAATTGTTGGAGCTGGAATTAGTTTGGTTAATTCATTGACTCTTGTCATTACTGGAGTTGGTGCATTTATCACAGCTTGGACTACTAAAAGTAATATTTCAAGACGAGTAGAACAACGTAGGTTTGTTTGTGTATTGTTTCAAAGAGTTTGTAATCAAATCATTACTATTTTGAGAACTGGAGAGTTTTCAGAATCGGATGAAACTAAATTACTAAGTGACTTAAAAGTTGTTGATGACATCATTACAGACATGATCAATTAACTCACAGAGTAATGATATGGATGTCTTAGGGATATATCTAATTTGGAAAATTTGATGTCTTTTAGCTTTTTATAAATATTTTGCTTCTCCTCCTTTGAAACGTCACCTAAATATTCATCAAATATAGTGTCCATATCTTTCTTGTTTGGGTTGTAAAATGAAACAAGTCTAGAAATGTTTTGTCGATAAGGTTTATCATTAGATGTAAGTTGTTGAGTAATCACAATCATACTTATACCAAAGTGTCTTGCTGAAAATGCTAAATTTACTAATTTAGATGTTCTATATTTTACAAATTTCCCAGATGCACAATCATCAAGTATAATAAGCGAGTTTGTACCTTTTGCAAACTCTACAATGAGTTTTAAGTATTACTCTACCCCCCTTCTTGTTCACATTGAACAACAAAAAAATTCTCATCTTTATCATATCGCCAATTTTGCCAAGTTTTGTTCCATTCGTAGGTGGGACAGATTAAAAAAATATAATCAAAATATCCCATATAGTTTTTTTCAAGAAAGTTAAGTAAATAATGAGTTTTACCACAACAAGTAGAACCAACAATAATCATTTTAAAAAGATCCATATTTGTTTTTAAATTGGGTGGCACAAACTGTTTTGTTTTGCTTGACATTTCTGATATAATACCCAGGTCTCCATTTCCTTTAACTTGGTTGTTTAATGGTTTGGCAATTCTTGTTGACATTTCTTCCATTTTATTTTTTGAATGATTTTTTTTTTTACTCTTATTCATACTTTATAGGATTTACAATTTAATTACCTTTTTTTTCTCAATTATCATTTTTCTTTTGTTTGATCTTTTTCAGGCTCTTGCGAATTAGGTTGAAATGTCCCCATTTTCTTATGGATTATATGTTTGCTAACAACAACTCCACCTGATAAAACTCCAATAAGTGGAATATATGGAGTAATGTACTTCATTATTAATTTCACATCTTGTCTATGTCTTGATACTTGGCAAACTACCCAACTTTACATGTTTATCATACAGCGAAAAAATCAGAGCTGGAGGGGCAAAGCAACTGTAAATATAATCCGTCCAAATTGGTGAAATTTAATAGCAATTATTCAAAGAAAAGGCCAATGATGAAGGAATCTGCTTCTTTTCCACGATTCTACATAAATATTTGAAACTGATTTTTGAAAATAACACGGTTTTATGTGTTCGCTTGACCTGTTTCCAAGTTAATGATATAGTGAAAAACGGTACTCGACGATCATTGATTAATTTCACTGGAATTGATCTTAAATAGCAGGGCAAAAAAAACACGGTTACATACAGTAAATATTTAGGGATAGAGAGTTCTTTGCATCAAAGCAGGTTGTCGAAGGTAAAGCAAGACGACTTCGTTAAGAACTAAATCGATGCATCTAAACAAAGCGAGAAGTGTGTCCGAAGAAGAGGAGAGCTGTTAGGGAGAGTTGAAACACTTGGCAGAAATACTCCAGAAAGCCTATACTAAGCACAATTTGGTGGATACTAACCCAATACTTTCATCTACGTGGCTGCCAAGAACACTGCAGCATAAAATCTCGATGAATTCTCACTTGGCAAAGACACGACAAAGGTCGTGAATACGTTAAATTTACCGAGTGGCTGACATGAACAAGAGGTGGTGGTTTATTGAAGAAGTCTCGGGATTTCACACGAAAAACTTTTGCCACAGAAAGAGAAAGATGTTCAGTTTTGGTGTTCAAAGTGTACTTGTTGTGATGGCGGGCGCAAATGAAACAAACTGGCCACTTTTACCTTTTCATCAAATACAAATCTGAAGCGCAAGACGGGATGTGGCACAAAGCAATATACCTATGGGCATAAATCACATCAATAAATTGATGAAGAGAGTCGTTGCAGGAACACCGTTGGAAGCGACTTGCAAGAAATTGACAAACCACAGTGCTTGAAAGACTTGGTCAACAAGTTGATAAGAAGCAATCTCGAGCGATCGTCCATCGTCAAAACTACTGGTCATTGCAACCTACAGTCCTTTGACGACTACGACGAAGGGGATGAGAATGAGCAACAAAATCTCTCCACAAAGATGTCCCGTCGAAATAACATCACGAGCACGCGGCAATCTGCAGGTTTGTCTTCAAACACTGGCTGCTGCTAACAAGGTTCTTCCCGGGCTGTCTCCCCTCTCTATAGTCTTCATTTTACGCTGCATCACACCTCAGCAGCTATCTCTGTTCACATGTGAAGATTATTCTCATCATCAAAACCTGGACCCGTCTAAACTGGAGATATAGCTGATAAAGAAAAGCTAGAAATATGTAATACTTTATACATAGCAATAGTATGTATTTTATTGTACATATTGTACATATGGTACGTATATTTCTGTAAATATTGTTCCAAAGTTGCACGAACACGGCACGAAAAATTTGGCATCATGACTTAAAACTACAAAAATCTTATGACTTAAAATTTGTTGGTTTGCTTACGTTTTTGTCGAGATGGGTTTCTTCTTGACCATCCTTAAACCTCTAGTTGAACTCTTGTGAAAGATCAGCAATGAAACTAGTAAATGTGTAATATAATGTCTATTTACAACAAATTCCTATAGTACTACACATATATACAAGTTGAATGGTGCGAATTTACCAATGATGTATAAAAAAATTCTAACTGCTGTGAATCAAGGCAGTACTATTTATGCTCAAAAGTAGGTAATTGTAACAAGCAGTAACGAAAGAACTTCGTCAAACGTGCATGGGAAGTCGGTATCAATACTAAATTCGTAATATAAATTTTTATTACCTAACTACTTGAATAAAATAACACAAAAAGTACTCCTGTACTAAAACTACTTTCGACTATACTTTGCTACGAGTTGTACCAGTCAGACAGTGTCGTCAACTATACCGCTTTGCCCTCTTCTTTCTTCACCTAGCCACGTTACTAACTTTCTACTCTGTCAGCGCTCTGTCCTCTTCAATATCTCTCGAACCACTTACTCAGTGAAGAGTTTTCTTTGCTTTTGAGACTTCCCCCTTTTCAAATACTTCAGGGACACAATCCCACGAAGCGGTGACTGAGAACGTGCCGGGTTAATTGACTGGACACTCACTGCCCAAACGATATCTCCTTTTCCTATTTCCTGAGGGAGGAAAATTAAAACGAACGTGCGACTTCATCATTTTCATAATATCAGAATATTTTCTAGCTTGTTTGAATAATAAAACTCGCTTTCCAGGTGAAAACTTTCATCCGAATTCATTAAAGTTTGTTTTAAATAATTTTTTTGGAGAGGAATTTTCAAACAACCCAAATATACTAAATAAATTAACTTTACGAAAATTTTGCTGGGATTCCGACCGTGGTCAAATATCGTAAAATTCTGCCCCCCTGCTGCAACCAATCAGATTGCAGGAAACGCTAGGATTCCGCCCGTTGCCAATTTACAATAAAGTAATATTTGCTCTTAAATATAAGGGATCATCGCCATTCGACTTCTCTGCAATTGTGTGTCTCTTTTTCACAAGACTTCCTTGGATAGCATTCACGACTGCTTTTCTCTTCTGCCTTTTGATACGCACATGTCTGTGCTATTTTATTATACCATCTATTGTAGTTAATCTAATTAGCAGCTCTTTATACTTTCACACAAGCTTACCCTTTAAAATAAAGAAATAGAGCCAAAAACACTCATGTCTTCGGGAGGATGTAAAATTTGCAGATCTCGCGTCCCGATATGATGATATCGCAATTTACACTGGAATACCGCTTTGAAACAAGTAGTAATTTGTTTTGTTTTCTTATAGGTTCATGTAATTATGACAAATTTTTGGGAAGCATGTGAAGAGGGATGCCTTGAAGAAGTAAAACAATTTCTTGAAAATGGAGCTGATGCTAATCAAAAAAATGCGGGTGGTAAAACAGCATTGTTAATTGCAGTGGAATCTGGAAGATTGGACTTGGTGAAATGTTTGGTCGAAAAGAACGCTAATGTTAATGATTTTGTGAGTAAAAAACGTCAGAAGTTTAAACTTGAGAAAAGCTTGGGTTTAGCTATCAATGCTTGTGTCCTTCATGTTGCAATTAAAACTGGCTTAACTGATGTTGTAAAGTTCTTAGTTGAAAATGGAGCTGATGTTAACTCTGTGAAGGATCGACAGGGAATAAGCTGCCTTCACTTTGCTATTGCAGAAGGTTCTTTAGAAGTTGTAAAATATTTTGTCAAGAATCATGCTGATGTAAATTACAAGCACTGGTACGTTGGAGCTCCTCTTCATGTAGCCGCAGAATATGGTTCATTAGAAATTGTCGAATATTTAGTTCAACATGGTGCTGATGTAAATTATGAAAACGAGTGGGGAAAAACTGCTCTTCATGTTGCTGCACAGTATGGTTCTTTTGAAATTGTTAATTGTTTAGTTGAACATGGTGCTGATGTAAATTATGGAAATGAAGAGAGAGGAACTGCACTTCATGTTGCTGCAGAACATGGTTTTTTAGAAATTGCTAAATGTTTAATTGAACGCAGTGCTGGCGTAAATTATGAAAAGGAGTGGAAAAAAACTGCTCTTCATATTGCTACAGAATATGGTTCTTTTGAAATTGTTAAATGCTTAGTTGAACATGGTGCTGATGTAAATTATGAAAACGAATGGAAAAAAACTGCTCTTCATGTTGCTGCAGAATATGGTTCTTTTGAAATTGTTAAATGTTTAGTTGAACATGGTGCTGATGTAAATTATGAAAACGAATGGAAAAAAACTGCTCTTCATGTTGCTGCAGAACATGGTTCTTTTGAAATTGTTAAATGTTTAGTTGAACATGGTGCTGATGTAAATTATGAAAACGAATGGAAAAATACTGCTCTTCATGTTGCTGCTGAATATGGTTCTTTTGAAATTGTCAAGTATTTAGTGGAACATGGTGCTGATGTAGATAATGAAAACGAATGGAAAAGAACTGCTCTTCATATTGCTGCAGAATATAGTTCTTTTAAAATTGTTAAATGTTTAATTGGACATGGGGCTAATGTCAATTGTAAAAGCATAGAAAATACAACTCCTCTTTACGCTGCCGTTAAATCTGGTTGTTTCGAGGTTGTCAAGTATTTGATGGAACATGGAGCTGATGGAACGAATGAGGACAAACATTTTGAATACTCGCTTCTATGTCTGGCTTGTGAAAATGGTGACAGTTTGTTTGTTTATAATCTTCTAAAGGACAAAGTAATAAAAGACGTGGATAAATGCAGCGGTTATGAAAGTTCTCCTCTAAGTATAGCATGTTCAAAGGGTTACACCGAGATTGTTCGAACATTGCTGAAATACAACGTTGATGGGCGAAAAGAGAGCAAATTGGAATGTAGAAATGATGAGATTGTCGATATTCTTCAACTAAGCGTGAAGAAATCTGTTAAGCATCGAGACAAAATTCGGATTTTGAGATCAATGGATGCTGATAAGTTGACGAAGGTAAGTTTTCAAGCATATAGTAATTCATTAAGAAAGCAACTATACTACGCCTAAAGCGCCATAAAATTTGATATACTGTGCGTTTTAGAAAAAGGATATTTAATAGGCTGTTATGCAGGTTACATTGAATTAGACGATATGGTTATTACATAGCAAAGACGAAGAGGCGGATTAAGGTTATGCGACTGTATTATTTCATTAATCGGATGGCGATTGCAGACTGTCGATTGGTCGTGAGGCTTATCTCCGCCATTTTGACTGACTTACGAGGAGGTCTGACATACGTGCGCAAATCAAGGTTTTGTATGAACCTTTTCATTGTCTAGTTTAATAAAATTTTTCATTCTCATTGGCTCACTATTTATGACTGATCTCGACCGCGGAGGAGAGATTCGTGAAGCAGAAATTCAATCTCGACTAAATTTCTGCATGGGTTATCGCCGTAGAAATAGTAGATACAAAATGCGTACTCCTTCCATTGAACTTTTGAAGACCTGAAACGATAACTTCACTGCCATATTTGAAGTTAAAATGAAGGCCGCCATAAAGTTTTGTAGCCGAGTTATGACATCAATTTTAGCTCCCATTTTAGCCCTTAAACTTCATCTTTATAAACCACTTATGAGCTAAATCACTTCACAAAGATTAAAAATCTCATAGTAAAAACAAACGTTACCTTCACAATGAATTGTTAAGCTTGTTCTTGCTCCTTGAAAACAAAAGATATTTACGTTGAAAAAGTAAACAAAAATAACTTTAGTGTAAGATTTGTGACGTGCTGTTTTCAACTCCGTGCGGACGTCAATCACTATGAACTACACAAAAATTGAAATTCAAGCATAGACAAATATATCATCTTTACTACTATTTTCCCTGTATATTCGAAATTTTATAGTTTGAAATAGGCACCAAATTGGGTTCAGCCAATGGCAAGGGACCTCCTTATGAAGTTAGCTATAGTTCCAGGTTTCTCAGAGCAGGTCTCTGTAAGGCCCGGTTTACACTGTCAAAGTTCCTGTGATCAAAGTAGAAATTTCGGATAGGTAAATCCCAATTAGCTAAAAATATTCAAGGGAACCAATACAGTGCTCAACACTGAACTAGTTCAATCTCATATTTCTTCCAAATATTTCAGAACGTAGAATTTCCGTTGAAAAATGCCTACTTTGATCACTGAAACTTTGATAGTGTAAACCGGCCCTAAAACATGGGCGGTGAAACGCCTTAATATTTGCCTAATCAATGCGCGATACACATGAGACTTGCGTGAGCACCCGAAATGCACAAAAAAGAGTGATTTTCAAAACATGAAGCGAAAGCAAAAACAAGAGACAAAAATGTTTAAAGGTCAAATGAAAAGTACAACTTGTTGAGGTAACTCGATCAATGCCATCTCTATTCTTTTACAACTCTGTGGTTTAGTGTTCAAGTATATTTACATTTCACTGGCCCTTATAAATCAGCCATTTTCCATGCAGCGACAATTTTTTTATTGAGAAAAGGGAGGTCTCTGATAGGCATCAGTTATGGTATTGCAACATCGGCAAGGTGTTTATACAAATACAAAGTCTCGTAAAAACTGTTCAGTGAGAAATGACAAAAGGCAATACAAACGAGGTAGAAAGCTCCAGAAAACCTTTTTCTGCCTTGAAAGGCGATGTTCCGCGTTTGTGCAAGTTAGGGCTAAAAGTTATGTGTCGAAGACTGCTCTTGGAGGAAACAATGTGAAGTTTGTGCAGAGATATGGTAAAGATAATTGAGACAAATTATAGCGATTTTAATTTTATTGTTTTCCAACGACGCTTCAATGCCTTAGCAGACAATTGAAAACTCATTGACTTTGTACTCGAAGCTTGTCAATCCATACCAATGACTAACACAGGAGTTCATGTCCTTTTTACTTTCGGTAAACGGAACGGGTCCTTTACAAGCTTCTTGTTTCGTAAAAAGTTTTGTTCCGTGGTTGTTGAGCCATCATTATTACATGATCTTTCTGTAACAAAAAGATATCAAGTTAGCATCTACCAACATCTTAAATTTAGATAAATCGTGTTAATTCTCGTTTGTTAAAGAAGATAGCTTCGTTTTAAATTTTCGTTTTAGAGCGAAAGCTACAGGTCATACTGGTCTGCAAAACATGACTAGAAATTTTTCAAGAAAAATATTTTTAATTTTCAGAAATATATGATTTTTGTTAATTTTAAACCACCTATATGACCAGGTTTTCGTCAACCAACTAAAAGCGAAACATTGGTGGAAGAATTGAAAAATCTAGTGCCTTTGCCAAGCTTTTAGCTAATTGTGGTAGCTTGCAAATAGGATTATATACTCCACGTGAGTGCAGTTACATGATAGCCTGTTGAATATCGAATTCATGTGTTTAGATAGCCTGTGTACAGAATATGACCGCTAAAATTTATCGTTTAGGTAAAACTACCTTTGAGATATTTTGCGGCAGACCAACAATTCTCCCTCGGAGCTTCAGGTGCGACATTTGTTTTTCTTGGCATCATGGAAGATGAAAGTGAAGTTGCAGTTAAAAGGATGTTTACCCTATCATGCTCAGATGCCGCCGAAAATGAAAGAAAGATTTTAGAACTCATTGACACGAAGAAGTCACCATTTATCGTCAGCTATCGACATTTTTTCCGCGACGACACCTTCATGTATCTGATTCTTGATCTCTGTGAAGAAACGTTGAGAGAGCTTGTTGATTCACACAGTGCTGACTATTTACGACAATATGGTCCAAGAATGATAAAGCAAATCCTAAGTGGACTTGAATTTCTTCATGAGCTAGGAATTTTGCACAGAGATCTGAAACCTTCGAATGTACTGGTTGATCTTGACGGTCGCATGAGATTAGCAGACTTTGGAATAAGTCGTGTTTTGAATGAAGATGAAACCACAGATTACACAGATCCTAAAGGAACTCAAGACTGGATGGCTGCAGAAGTGATAGCAACAATAGATCGCAACGTGAAATGTCGTTACAAAAAGAAATCTGATGTTCAAGTTGTAGGAATGATTGCCTTTTTCATTTTGACCAAAGGTGAACATCCTTTTGGTACTCGGCATCATCGCATGTCAAACATTTTGGATGGAAAGCCTGTCCACTTGGTGAAACTTGATGATCTTAATGCTCGACTGTTCATTTCATCGCTAGTCAGTCACAAACTTGAGGACAGACCTTACGCTCACGAAGCATTGAAACATTCTTTCTTGGATAGCATAGTCGCCGAAGCGACCGAAGCCACTTTACAACAACCACAAATAATCAGGACTTAGACGAAATGGAATATTTAATGGTTGGGTGAAAACAATTCAGAAATGTTATAATATACAGTTTTGTGGAAACACCGCGTAGATTCATTTATGCAAAGCTTTTGGTCCGTAAGCTCGGACCGTCATCAGTGCAAAGCCCTTGTAATATAGAGTTTTGTGGAAACACCACGTAAATTTATTTATGCAAAGCTTTCGGTCCTTAAGCTCGGACCGAAAGCT
>JAOBYK010160013.1:0-20590 GCA_025434845.1 Phenganax subtilis | reverse complement strand
TAATTTGCTCTTTAGATCAAGAAAGAAAGCCTCATCAAATTCAATTTGAAAATGCTCTTGGTTGATGTCTGAAAAAAACACAAATTCCACAATTCGCTTTCCTGAAAGGCCCATCTGCATCTGTACTTGTTCATAATAGCCTCTTGCATTATCATGTTTCAGATGCAGCTTCCCATGAAAATCAATAGCATATGGATATGATTTCGCTGACTGTCTTTCTTTCACAGCTTGAATGACTGGCTGATTTCTTTGACCAGCTAGACCCTTAATCTCAAGGAGGTGGTCTAAATCAGGAATATAACCATCTGGAGATGCTAGCAGAATGCCATCAATATAACAACCACAATCCTCAACCTTTCTTCCAGTTATTTGGGTATATCTTTCCCGAGCTCTGGCTTCATTCTGTATCCCATATAGCAGGGAAGGGGGAATGTTTTCTTCATTTTGAACAGCTTGTATATTCATGATCCGGTTAATGAGGCTGGGTCTCCCATGCTCTGTCGAATGCAACAATTTTCTGGCTGTAGATGAAGTTATTCGATACTGACGGTATGCATGCCATAGTGGATTGTTTCTCTGTCCCCGAGTTGCTTCTTCAACGTTTAACGTTGTTGAGGAGGTTTCATCTGCCGGCTGAACACAACTTCTATTAGTGTTCTTCTGTAGTTGTTCACTATCATAATCAAGCTCATCATCTTTACAATAATCATGATCATGCTTTACAATTGATGCATACCTGTGGCTTAAAATATTGTAAGCAGATGATTTCGTGTCAGTGGAGTTTAGACAATGGAGAAATTTAAGTTCTCTTCGTACATCGGAATCACTTGATGGGTTTGAGTTTACCAAACTCTTTCGCTTAACCTGGTTTGCAATTGGTCTTGCATCACGCTGTTGAGGTTTTGCTTTCTTTTTTGCTGACTCAACCTTTATGTTTTCAATTTCAGTGAGCTTTCCTCGCCACGGTTTGTTCTTATGCCATGTTTGTAATTTTGAGGTGAATGCTAGTTCTAGTGTTAGATTGCTAGTGCGGCTATGTTCCTCTAATGCATAAAGGGTCGCAGAAACGTGGCAACATAACCCTGACTTCCCAGCAGGGCATCTACAAAATGCTTTGCTAGGCTTATTCTCAGCAAACAAAACCCACAGAGGCCTAGCAGGTTTGTTTTCCATGCTTGGCCTTACAAAAGCCTTCAGCAGCAATGCATTTCCATCTACTGTTGCTGTTTGAATGTTAACAATTTTCCTAGATGCAAACATACGATAACCTTTCTCCTGCAATGCTTGTGCTGCTTGTTCTCATGTCTTAACATATCTCTCTACTGTCTCAAAACTAACAAAAGGTAGATTTTCCTGTGCACTGTTCCACTGCAGACAACTTTCATTCAGGCTATCAATGTCAAGGGCTGTTACTAGTTTTATTTCAGGACTAGATTGAATGCTGTTTAAAATATCAGGATGTTCAATGTAGCCTTTTACCCGAGATATTAATTCGCACTTATTTCCAGTTAATTTTGCACCCTTGACAGTTCTTAAAAACTTAACACATTCTTCTTTAGTCCATTTTTCTACGTTAGTATTGTCCGACATGTTACACGGTCATTTTATTTTACGTTATCCTTGTTGTACCACGAATTACTGCAGCCCGAGACGAAACATTTAACTCGTCCGGGCATAACAGTGTTGTGGCGACCATTGGTCTAAAAAACACAATAAAAACCTTTTAAAATTTGCTAAACCTGCCTTTCGACTGTAATATTAGTTTAAGTAGTAGCTTATGATTACATATTTATAATGTCAAGTTTTTCAATTTAAAAAGAGCAAGTTTATTTCGAGGTCAAACTTTGTGTACTAAAATAGAAAATTAGTGCTCACCTTGTTGTCTTCGCAACACTACATGGCAGTTGAACCAGCTGTATTTTCGTCAATTTTTAACAGTCTATATTGAAACTTCTTCTGTGTGTAGCTTGAAGATAAAACTTGACAAAACAGCAGTTAACCTCTACTTCAAACAATGTTTTATAAAAAAAATTGGCCAAAACTCTCGATATAATTTTTTAAAATTCGCTCTTTAAATTTGTTGTCATTCTCTGGCCCCGCGCGGTTTGCCACCCAAAAATGGCGGATAAGGCCTGGTCGCATAGCGTGAGAAAGGCTAATTGGATAAACATGGCTGACACATATGAGATTACATGAATGCTTGTAAAATTGGCTCTATTCAATGGATTTTCTTCAAATTTTCACTGTGGACAGTAAGATAAACTGGCTTTATTCTTAGCTAAAGATAAAGAATATAGAGAGCCGACATGCGAAGTACTTTAAAAGTAATACTATCGTAATGGAACTTCCGGTATGTAATTTGAGAACTTTTTAGTGAAACATGATACTTCCGTGGTTGTTTGCCGCTAAAACTATCGCTATGTTTTGTGTATAGAAACAAAAATATCTTTGCTTTGTAGAGTTTTTTATGCTGATTTTAGTGGTACCAGTTTCATAACTATCTGGCGCATACAACGCAAGCTATTTGCGTTTCAAAGTCATCGTTCGAATTCGAACGATATTGAGTTACGCTGCCGCCAATGAGTTAATCCAGTTCCAGAAATAAATCAAAAACTCTTTTATCTTATTGTTTTTAATCCAGTTCCAGAAATAATTCAAACTAGTCTTGGTAAGGTTCCAAACATAATTAATAATAGTCTCATCTAATTTTTTTAGATCAAAAAGTAGTTCATCTAGACCTTTTTCAACTTGTTCTAAGAAACTTAATATTAATCTCACCACGAAAATAAGGTCCTCGATAAACTCACCAAATAAGGATCCTATAACATAAAAAAATTGAACAACGTGAGCGTTTACGAGGAAATCTGAGTCTTCCAAAGGATTAAAATAATCATAAAAGTTATCTAAAAAACTACTTGTATAATAATTTTCTTCCATTTATTAAAAAAAAAGATTTATTAGTTTTTTCTATTAGGGTTATAATGAATAAAAAGGAAAAACATAAGTAAAATAAAAATTCCAATATGTTTAAGTTTTTCCCATGTAGATTTACTCATTTATTATAAGTGATAATAATAACAAGAATAATAATAACAAGAAATATAAGAACAATATATGCTCGGAAAAAAAGTCTACCGTATTTTCAGCTAAAAGTAAGCTTTTTCTTAAAGGTTCTAATAGCATAGAAGTACTTTTTGAAATATCTTTAGATTGACTTATAATTTTTCTAGAATGGTGAAGAAGATCTCTTATATCTTGGGTTACATTTTTGCTATTTCTTGTAATACTAATAATAAGTCCGGAAATTCCTGTTAAAAAATTGTTAAACCTATTCCAAATTTAAATTTATTGGAAAGAATCCATCGTCTTATTTTTTGTAAAAAAGTAAGCTCATCATGATCGATATATTTTTCTAATTTTTGTTGTAATTCACAAAATTCTAATTTGGCTCCATTCTGGAATCTTATTTTTTCCTTAGATAATTAGATTATTTTTTGAATCGTATGAATGGTTTCTTTTCTTTTAGGGTCTACTTCATTTATTAATTTTCTTCTCCAATAATGGTCGTCTTGATCTATTTGGTTTAATTTTTCTTGGAGGCTATCTCGTGTTGGGTTTATAATTTGATCTAACTGAAGATTTTCTTCAGAACTAAACACATTTTCATAAACTGGATCTAGAAAAAGTTCTTCTAAAATTATTTGATTTTCTCAACCAATTTCTTGAGAAAATCCTTCTTGAATATCATGAATCATTTCATCTTCTTGAGCAGTTTCTTGTAAATATTCTTCAAAATTATTGTTTTTAGTTAAAGGTTCTAAATGAATTATTTCCTTAATATGAGCTCTAGCTGTTTCCGATCTTTCTCTATTTGATTGTTCCGATAATAAGTTAAATTCTTTTAAAAAATCTTCCAAAGCAGGATCTCGATCATAAACAAAATCTAATTGAGGTGTTTTCTTAATAATAGGATGATTTTTAAAACTAGCTCCAGTAATTTCTCCATTTTTTATATTAATTTTAAAATCATGTAATAATTCTGCACTATTTTTCCCATCCTCTTCAATATCTAAGCCCATTAAACTTTTTAGAAAAACTTTTTTATAAGAAAGGTTTAGTTCTTTTGAGTTAGGATTCATCGATGTGTTTACATTTATTTTTAATTTATTATTATAAGCTTCATGCCAAGAATAAGAAGGATTCTCGATGACAGGGCCCAAATTTTCTTCATAATTATCATCCCAAATTTTTTCTTCTTCATAATTATCATCCCAATTTTTTTCATTTTCATAATCTAAATCCTCATATTTTGAAGGATCCTTAAAAATACTTGTTTCTTCTGTATTTTTATCAAACATAACAAAATCCATTTTATTAAAAAGAAAAAATAACTTTTCTAGATCACTTGAGAAAGTTCTTCTTCATAAAATCTTCCAAGAATAGTTTTATTTTCATGTTTAAGTTCATACATGTTGGGATCTCCATAAAAAACTTGGGAGATGGAATAAATTTCATTTGCAAAAGATCTTAAATAACCTTTTTAAAAAACTTTTTCATGTTGTTTTCCATAATATAAAACTCTTACTTTATCATTTATTTTATATCGAGGAGGCTTGTAATTTCCCAAAGTACCTTTTTCATAAATTTCTTTTCCAAAAAGTTGAATCCAAACTTGATCCGCATTTTCTTGATTCACTTTTGAGGGTTTTGTTTTAATGGACCTATGGTAAGAATTATTATAATTTTCCACCAGCTGATCTAGCACGTCTATCCATTTTCTGGTTTTATTTTTATAAAAATATTTCCACATACTTGTTTTTGAGGTTCGATTAAATCTTTCTACGATGGCTGCTTTTTTCCTCTTCTTTCACGATCTTTTTTAGGAATAAATTCTTTTTCTGGATATTTTTCCTGGATATAAGTTGAAGGAAAGTACTCTTTTCTTCCACTTTTTGGAGCTTGTTCTAACGAAAACCAGTTTATATTTTTTTCTCGTAATAACTGATAAACCATCTTATTATGAAATTCGTTTGCATCATTAAATTGAATTACATCAGGATATTTTCCAAAACGCTCCAGAAATTCTTTTAAAATTAATTCTAAACCTTTTGAAGTATCTTCTCCTTTTTTACTTTTAATTCCTATAGCAAATTCAAATCTGGATAATATCTCGATTCCTGTCATAATCCAGTTAAAAGGCTTATTTTGACTTAAAATATTTCTCATATCAACAAGATCGATCTGAAATTGTTGAGCTAAACTATCGACATACGTCTTGGAAAACTTAAAACGCTTAAAAGCTCTTTTATGAATCGAAAAAGTTTCTTGTGTTTTTAGCCAATTCTTAATAAAAGCTAGACTTATTTCATAGCCTGTTTCTTTTAATTTTCTATGAATAGATTCAGCACTTTTAAAACCTTTTTTAGGATCATAATAAAGTTCTCTTAAGATCATTTCTTTCTCCTCATTATTCATTTTTTATTGAAGATAAAATTCTAATAAAATTTTTCCAACATTTATTTTTCCTACATTAGAATCTACGTTGAAGCTTATTTTATTATAAATCTTATTCTGAATCTGAACAGAACTTTCTATATCTTTATATCGAGTTACGTTTCCAGATAGACTTTGTTCTGTGGAAATAGGTAAAGAAACGATCGTAGAGCTTAATTTTCCTTCTGAATCAAAATTTTTTAATTGATCCACCATATCACAATTAACCTCAATAAATCTTAATCCCAAGTAAATATTAACTTTTTGATCACTTTCTAGAGTCTTATTAGAATTAATTATTTTGTTTTTCTCGAATCCTAATAATTCCCCAAAAAGTTTCAGATTAATATTTCCTGTTCTTTTATTTATTATCTTACACTTTTTCGTAATCTTGTTTTCCCCAAGTTCTATTTTATATTCTAAAAGCTTTTTCTTAATTTGACTTAGGTTCCAAAAACCTTCTTCAAAAACAAGCTCATCATTTACTGAGGTATCTAAGATGATATCATTAAAATTTTTCTTTACGTTCTTGAAATCCCAAAAAATAGAAGCATTTTTTACAAATAATTTACTTATTTTTATATTTCTTTCTAGAAAAATTTATTTGTTATTGTTTTCAATAAACACAGTTAATTTGACCATTTATTATAAAATCTTTGATTTTTTTTTATTTTAAATAAAATGGAAATTTCAACAGATAGATTATTTCCAGCGCTTTTTCCCATGTTTAAAAAATATTATGGAAAAGACTATGAAAAAGCCATGAAACTTATAAAAACTTGGGATAAACTTGAAGCTAAGAAAAGATTTTTAAAAAAATACCCACATGCTGATATATCAAAATTTAGCTTCGAGGGTGTCATAGAATACGAAGAAAATCCTGTCTATCCTGAAATTAAGTCACTTAAACTTATAGATCATGTTTATTATAAAGCTAGTAAAAATTATAGATATGATTTAGGAACCTATGCTTTTAAACATAATAAAAAATGGCAAAAAGCCTTAGATACGAGAGAAGCGCTATATTGGACGCCTCAAATTTGGAATCATTTTGGAACTCTACAAGGATTAACACTAGAAGTTAAAAATCTCAAGTTAGAAATGAATGTTTTTAAGATTTATGTGAATGAGAAAGATAGTTTTGAAGCTCATTTTCCAGCCTTAGAAACAAACTATGAGAATAAAAACGATAATAGAGACATAAGAAAATCTTCTTTTGATTATATAAATGATCCTTATTTTACGAGTTTATTAGTAGCTTATGTTATAAGTTATTTAGGAGGAATGAGTATAGAACATTTTTCAGTTTTAAATCAGCCAGCTATTATAAATTCTATAGCAAGATATTATTTTTATTTCCACATGAAAAGATTTTTACGTTATGCAGAAAAATTAACCCCCTATGCTACAAAACATGTTTTAGATCTTATCCAGAAAAAAATCCCTGTTAAACCAAGTTTAAAAAAAAGATTACGTAAAACAACACCCCAAATATTTTACTTATACCACGAACCTTAATAACTTAAAGAAAATGATGTTCAAATATCCCGAAAGATATAAGGAAAATAGCAAGTATAATTTTATTTATCTAAAAACAGTATATAAAGAGGGTTTTAGAATCGTTAATAAAAGTGAATCGGATTGGAAATTATTCATAAAAAAAAGATTCAGATGGTTTAACCAAATTAGGACGAAACCTATTACAACAAGCTATGGAATCTTATGTTTATAGTGTTTTAGAAGCTCAAGCTAATACAAGATGGAGTATCGTAAATAAAGGAGCAAAATCTTCTCAAACTCAGGATGTTTTTTATAAATTAGTAGAAGATACTATTATTCAAGACGACCTTACAATTACTATTTCTAATATGAGAAAAGCTATAAAAAACACAAATGTGATTTCAAACATGGTAATTAGTCCAGGAATTATTTTAATTCCTTCTAATATGGTTTTTATAAAAGAACCTATTTCAAATTTTAATAATATTTTAACCTTAGCTACAGGAGAAATGAAATTTGGAAAGAAGAAACTTAAAAAATTATCAGAAATTTCAGAAAATATAAAAGCAAAAAGAAAAAAAATTTATGAAGATGAAGCTCAAACATACGACCTTGTTTTGTTTCCTTATAAGAACATTATCATTTTTCTAGGAATCTTAGTTGTATTATTTTTTTTTTATTCTAAGATTGCTTTTAAAAAAGAAATTAAACCTGAAATTAAACCTGAAATTAAACCTGAAAAAACAAATATTTTAAGTTTTGATTAAAAATAATTTTACTTTAATAAATGAGTACTTTAAATGAGAACCTAAAAAAAAGAATTTCAGATCATGTTTTAGAATCAGTTAAAGAATCTAGCATAGCAGCCTTACTTGGTATTGGAATTAATAAACTTACTGGGGAAAACTTATTATCTGTTAAGAACTTTAAATATCTTTTTAAACTTATTCTCATTATATTTCTAACAGCTATTTTTACAGAAAATATAAAAATAACAGAGTTTTTTCAAAAACTAAAGCCTAATAAATAAATGGCTTCCATGATAGCGGGAGGATTATTTAACGCTTTTGCTTTTGCTGGAGCAGGATTTTTATTTTCTAAACTTAATCATTCTGGTTATGAAAAAGAAATGAATCGTCATAATCTAGCTATGGAAGAGCTAGCTCGAGATAAAGAGTTATAGTTTGAAAAAGAAACAGAAAGAAAAAATAAATTACTTCGATATAGGGAAGAATTAGTGGATGCAAATAAAAATTAGTCTGATACAAATAAAGCCTTGGCTTTATATAAACAAGCTCTTCAAGAAGAAAATTCTTTCCTAGAACCTCATTTAGAGCATTATTATCATCCTGGAGAAGAAATGCAAAATTACATAAAGCTCGTAAAAAATGGAATGATCATTGTGTTAAGTACGGGAATAGGACAAATAATAAGTCTTGTATTATAAAGAAAAAAAAATTTTTTATTTTTCTAGATTTATCATTTTTGTGTAAAAAACACGCAAAAAAATGATAAATTACTATATAAACAAAGACTTTATAGAAGAAATAGATTACGTTTTTAGAATTAAAATTTTCTCGGTTTGGTTTAAAAACTTTTCCATTCACATCAATTTTTACTTGTTTTTATTTCTTTTATATAATTTTTTAGTTTTTTCAAAAGTATATGAAAGAAAAGGAATAAAAAAAGGTATTTTTCTTCTGATCTTTCTTCTTTCTTTATCTTTCTTTGCCGCTGTTAGAATCTAAAATTAATTTTTTTTGATTCTGTAAAAAATTATTTTAAAGAGTAATTTTTTTCTGAAAAAAAAAATTTTAATAAATGGGAACACATAAAGGTCAAGAGACTAAACTAAAAAAAAAGATACTACGATTCAAGTAAAATAAATTTTAAAACCAAAAATGAAATCTATGATTATTTAAAAGAGCTTAAAAAAAAATTTAGAGAAGAAATTAAGGCTTTAGAATTTAAAAGGAAAAAACTAAATTTTCTTCAAGCATTCGAGAAGAAAACGATTAGTGATTATACTCATAAGAAATTTATGTTACAAAGAAAAATGATAGATCAGAAGATAAAAATTATAAAAACTAAGAAAAGAAGAGATGTTCATGGAATGAGACAATTTATAAGATTTAATGATATAAACAAGTTTCTTTATCCTCGTGGAATTAACCAAGAAGAAAAAATATTAATTTATCAAGAAAAAGAAAAAGTTTTTGGAAATAGCTTTAGAACTTGGATTATTTATTCAGATCAAAATCCTAAGCTCGATAGAACCAATATCTTAGTTTACTTAGAACAAAGTAGAGACACCGTAATAGCTTTGTTTAAGAAGATGATCGATAAAAAAGTTAAAATTCGAGTAGAATGTATCATGGAACACCTAATTTTAGTAATCCTTCTCAGGGGACGTTTGAAAAAGCCAGATTTAACTCCAATTATTTTGTTCTCGTTTCAGGTTCTGAACTAAACCTAGTTTTTCATGAAATGTATGAAAAAATTTTAAATAGTCTTGCTAAATATCAAAAAGAATGTTCAGGCTGGAGAATCTTTGATATAGTACAGTTAGAAGTTCATGAAATAAAATGGAATCCATTAAAATCTCATGGATTTGCTGCTTTACCTCGATGGATAGCTTTAAAAAAGGCTATCGTAAATCCTAAAAATGATGATGATGAATGTTTTAAATGGGCTGTTTGTATAGCTTTATTAGGAAATAATAAAGCTAAAGAAGCTGGAAAAATTACAAACTTTTTAAGAGAAAAAAGTTTAGAACTCGATTGGAAAAATGTTTCTTTTCCTACAGATATAAAAGATATTAATCAATTTGAAATGAATAATCCTCATGTAGGCATCAATGTGTTTGTTCATGGGGAATCTTCCAGAATAAAACTTATAAGAAAAAGTAAAAATAATGTAAATGTAAGACTTTTAAGATTAGATAATAAACATTTTACGGTCATAAAAACATGAGTAGACTTTGTTCAAACAGTATTACTAAACATCATGGAGCTATCGAAATTTGTGATTATTGTATTAATCCTTTTTCTAAAGAAAAATTTAAATCTCATAAAATGATTTGTAGATCTCATGAACCTTGTCAAGTTAAGATGCCAAATCAATAAAAAATTTATTTCAAGAGTTTTATGAGAATGAATAAAATTCCTTTCTGTATCGTTTATGATTTTGAGTGTTTTACCAAGAAAATTCAAGAAAAAAAAGGAAAATATACTACGAGTTATCAAAAACATGAACCAAGTGCTTATGGTATGTTAGTAAGTTTTTCTAAAGCACTTCAGGAAGAGTTTAAAATAAAAAATTATAAAATCATAAGAACAGCTCTAGATACTGATAATTTAAGTGTTAAATTTGTTCAAGACTTGGAAAATATTGTAAAAGAAATTTATCATCAAGTCGAGAAAAAGGGAAAAGTTTTAATAAAAACAGAAGAAACAGAAAAGAAGTTTGCTTCAGAATCAACCTGTATTTATTGTAGAAAAGCGTTTGAAGAAGATAAAAAAGTAAGAGATCATGATCATTTTACAGGAATTTATCGTGGAGCAGCTCATGAAAGTTGTAACTTGAATGCAAGAAAAATGGGAAATTTCTATCCCATTTTTGCTCACAATATGAGTAAATATGATAGTCATTTTTTAATACAAAATATAGGATATGATAAATCTGATTTAAGATGTATTGCTAAGAACACAGAAAATTTTATAAGTTTTTCTAAAAAAATTGTTGTAGAAGAAAAACTTGAGCAAAAGTAAAATAATGTTTATGAAATTGTTCAAGTCAAAAGAGAATTCAGATTTATAGATAGTTTTAGACATCAAAGTAGTGCTTTAGATACTTTAACAAAAAATCTACAAGATAACGATCGTATTATTTTAAAAGAATTATTTCCTAAAAAATGGAACTTTTTAACTCGAAAAGGTGTTTATCCTTATGATTATATAAATGATGAAAAAAAATTACAAGAAAAACAACTTCCCCTCAAAGAAGAATTTTATAGTATTCTTAAATACGAATCTATTTCAGATGAAGAATATCAATATGCTCAGATGATTTGGAGAAAATTTAAATGTAAAAATTTAAATGATTATCAAAAAGTTTATCTCTTAACAGATCTTGCTCATCTCTCAGATGTTATAGAAAATTATAGAAACACGAGTTTAAAAAATCAAAAATTAGATCCTTCTTGGTATTATTCCGCTCCAGGATTAGCTTGGGATAGTATGTTAAAACATACTCAGGTTAGTTTAAAACAAATTCAAGACCTAAACATGCACTTATGCTTAGAAAAAGCAAAACGAGGAGGAGTAAGTATTATTAGTAAAAAATATAGTAAAGCAAATCATAAATATATGAAAAATTATGATCCTAAAAAACCAAGTATTTTTATTATTTACTTGGATATGAACAATCAATATGGAACTGCTATGACTTTTCCTTTACCTTTTAAAAATTTTAGTTGGATGACTCAAGAAGAAATAAATAATTGGTCAGAAAATTTTTCAGGAAAAAATAACTTGGGTTGTTTTCTTCAAGTCGATCTTTAAGTACCTAAAAAATTACATAATTATTTTAATGATCTTCCTTTAGCCCCCTCGAGTGGAAAAAAACTTTTAGGAAGTTTAGATAACAAGTATTCTTATTGGATTCATTATTATGCTTTAAAAACATACTTAGAATTAGGACTAGAACTCATCAAAATTCATCAGGGAATTAGTTTTAAAGAATCAACCTGGATGAAAAACTTTATTCAAGAAAATACAAAACTTAGAATGAATTCTAAAAATAATTCAGATAAAGCTTTTTTTAAGCTCCTTAATAATTCTGTTTATTGAAGGACTATAGAAAATGTAAGAAATAGAGTTAATGTAAAGTTAATCAGTGATTCTAAAAACTTTGAAAAACAGACCCAAAAATCAAGTCTAAAAGATCATAAAATTATAAGTGATAATCTAGCTATTCTTCTTCATCATAAAGATGAGATTTTTTTAAATAAGCCTATTTATATTGGAATAGCTGTTTTGGATATTTCAAAGGCCTTATTATTTAAGTTCTATTATAATTATTTAAAGAAAAAATATGAAAATAAAGTAAAACTTTTAATGAGTGATACAGATAGTCTTATTGTAGAAATAGAAACAGAAGATTTCTACAAAGACATTAGTCCTGATCTAAATGATTATTTGATACGAGTCATTTTTCAGAAAACAACAAAATGAATCGTCGATGAGGAATTAATAAAATGGTTTTGGGAAAAATGAAAGATGAAATGGGAGAAAATATTATCGAAGAATTTGTAGGATTAAGACCTAAATGTTATAGCCTCCTTTTAGAGAATAATATAAATAAAAAAGTGTGTAAAGGTATTTCTAAAGCTACTATAAAACATCATTTAACTCATGAGGAATATAAATCTTGCTTGTTTGAGGATAAGGAAATAAGAAAATTAGTTCATATTTTTAAGAGTATTAATCATCACGTTCATTCTCAAAAAATAATAAAAACAGCTTGAAATAGTTCAGATGATAAAAGATACACTTGCCCCGATGGGGTTCATACTTTACCTTGGGGACATTGGGCAATTAAGTTTCAAGATCATAGTTATAAAACTATTCAAGAACATGTGAAAAATTATCATAATAATAAGGAGTGTGATTGTTGAATAAAAAAATATCATCTTGTGATATTAACTTTCCACGACCACATATAATTCTGATTCATTTCTGGTGGTGATTAAGTTAGCTTGTCGACAACGTATAAGAAATACTAAAAAGTCGCTTATATTATGAACATAATCTTGTAGTCTAAATTCCTTATTTATTTCTAAAATGTAAAAGTTTTCGATCTTCTTTAGGTTTAGAAAATCTTTCTTTAACACATTAAAGAAACTTTTAGTTCCATCCTTTTTTAAAATATTCATTTCATATTCCATACTAAGATTTGTTAATGTCGTATTTTCATCAAAAACATGATATAATATCTTAACTTTTGTATTGTCATTAATCTTACGAGGCATAATAAGGGTTGATGGATATCCGGAACGATTACTAGAAGGTTTTTTCCAAGTAAGCTGATCTAAGTTAGAAAATTTAAACGTAAACATAAAATATGATCTTAATCGAGAAATATCAGTTTTTAGTTCGTACTTAAAATCTCTTATCTTCGTCATATTATTTGTTATAAAGGCTTTATTTGATAAAATATAATTCTTATTCGTTTCTATCAAAGTTTTGTTCGAGGTGATTTCACCTTTATTTTGAATGGCTAATTTTCGATTCATTGTTGTTTTTTTTATTAGTTATAATATCTGTTTGAATAGAATTTATATTGTTTTGATTTTTAAGGGATCGGGATCTATTGGTAACGATTTGTGCTTCAGACGTGTTAAAGTATTTTTTATTATTTTCTAGTTCTTCTTCGATTTTTTTTATATCATAAGATTGTTTTTCATATCCAAAATACATTGCCATTTTATTATGGGAAATATTTTTAAACAAAAAAAGTACTCACAACTTGTTATCGAATTAAGATGGCCTTTTAATCATAACGTGATATAAAAGTTATACATTTTTGATCATGAAATTTCAGGATCTTTTTATGGGAAAATAATGTATAACTTTTTTTTTTGACCTGACTTTTTTTTTGGACCTGATTTTTTTTTACCTGATTTTTTTTTTGACCTGATTTTTTTTTGGACCTGATTTTTTGCTGAGCTCTGCCGGGGTAGAATTCTCGGTTTTGCACTACTTACACGTTTCATTTTTCATAAGTTTTTTCAATGTCTCATCCTCTTAAAATTAACTTTTTGCATTCTTTAAACTTTGTATTACATTAATTATCATGTCAAACTTTTTAATGTACGAAAATATAAATGTTTGCATTCTTCTGACAACTATAAAATATGAAGTACCACAATTGCAAATGTTTAAGCATTGGCTAGTGAAGTCAACGAATGTGTGCTCGTATTACATTGTGTGCGCATATAAGGGCATGCATACCTTATATAGTGGGGGCCCCCTCATGCACTTGGGGTCTTGTCATGTATACTTTATGAGGTATTGGTAATGACAAGTGTTATAGACCAAGTTGCTCTACCCAGTAGTAATATAGATCAGTGGTATTTTGTAATGAAACATCCGATCTGATCGCAGGATGGAGTCCATGTACATTGCACCAAAGATCTTTGGCGTGACGTTTCAAAATGCTTGGCGTACTGGGGTCAGATTTGTTCTATTTTTGTAAACTGGTGTATATGATGAACTGAAAAAAAGCTGGTGTATACTGGCATAAATCATATAAGTGCTGGCACATTATAAAAGTTTGATTGTTATAAAGCAAATTCATACTAAGCAATTCAAGCAAAATCCACAGCAAGTCCACACTAAAGCCGGTTTTCCACTCCGCGGAATTTTCCGTATGGAAAATAACTCTACCAAACTGATTGGCTAGCAATTTATTTTGCTGCTAAGTGAACCAATCATTTTACTAGATTTTACAACACTTCGGCATTTCGTCCTGGAGGCAAAAGATTTTATGACAAATACTGCAATAAAAATTTTGTTGTGAATATGCCGGATAATTCTAAAATTAAACAAGACTTACCTGGAAGTTGAAGTTTGATTGGAATTCTACTACTCATCAGTCAGGAACGAAGGAGTCACATGAGAAGTGCATGTTGGCTTGCCGATCAGTCTTTAACATGAGCAGTTCTAGAAAGTAAGGAGTGAAGAGTCACGGGAGGGACGGTTATAAACGAATTGGGCAACTCCTTCGTTCCTGACTGATGACTAGTAGAATTCCAATCAAACTTCAATTTCCAGGTAAGTCTTGTTTAATTTTAGAATTCTACCACGTCATCAGTCCACGTCACTATGGAGTCACATGAGATTTCAAAGTCCTGCTACTGTGAAATTATATCAGTGAAGACAACATTAACCACGGAGAACTAGTGTATTTCTCAAATGTAACTATTAACTAAATCACTCTCCTTCTACAGTACTGGTAAGTAATGCCATACCAAAATTTTCAGTGTTAACATGTTTGTCATAGTACTTAGCTGAAGTACCAACATTGGACCATCCAGCAGGCTGCATTAATTGTTCCAATGCAAGTCCAGCGGTTTTCGCACATGAAGTTGACGCTGCCTGAATGCTATGACAGGTGAACTCAATAGTATCAATTCCAGATAACTTGAGAGTCCACTTTACCCATCAGGCAATGGTGTCTTTTCTCACAGCCTGATGCAGTTTTGCAAAACTGATGAGGAGCTGAGGCTGTTCCTTTCTCAGTGCTATTGTACGCATTATGTGTTCTCGAAGATACCTTATGATGCACAGTTTCTTATTAGTAGGATATTTTTGCAGCTGTAAGGGTGACTGGCGTTTCCCAGCCTTGGTATGTTTAATACTTCATGTATTGTAATTGTGCATCCCTCATTGTAAAATTCTATGAAGTCCAAGCTAATCGTATGAATGGTTTGACACCGTTGCTCCATAAATAAACAAAGAAATGTGGTAACATTCATAGAAACCTCTTTTAAAGTAATATGATTTACAGAACGACACTTTCAAAGATAACAAAGAACCAGATTTACATCCCATATGCGAGAGTATCTACGTAAGCAGCGCTTTAACTCAAATACGCCGTTTAAAAATCTACAAATAGGGGATCTTTTTTAAATGGGACACCCAAGGTAAGGAGTACGACCAAGGAAAGAGCAGACCAAACTGTATTAATAGCACTGTAACCCATTTAAGAATTAAAAAGTTCAGTAACAAATTTAACAGCTTTTACCATTCCTGGATTAGACAGTGGGAGGTCCTCGCAGCGACAAAACTCCTCCCAGTGTCATAAGTATGTACAGTATTGTTTAGTTGTACCTGTGCGCCAGGAAGCCATGCTGATATCCTTTGCTGCCATTGAGAATTTTTGATGTCCTAGTCTTTCCCTGATAAGAGGCAGTCCATTAGTGGTAGTTTCTTGAAAAGAGGATGCACCTCCTCACTTTCCTGTATGTATTAAAAACCCCAGTTTGGTGAGTAAGATTACAGTGTTTATTACATTTTTCTGACAGCCATCATATGTATTTCTCTGCGAGTAAAATTTGTCTAAATGTCCCGATATAATATGCTGTGCCCTTTGAAATGTAATGCGGCTAAAGGGGGTTTGAGGGGCTTCGGGAATTTCCGCAGGTGGCTTGATAACCCATCGGGCAAGCATGTAAACTGATGCAGAGTATCTTCCCAATGAAACCTCAAGTACTTATGATCTGTGTGTCTGATAGGTATAGAGTAATATGCATGTTTGAGATCAATGCTACTCATGAAACACTTTTGCTCAACTAACATTGTTATAGTGGTAAAGGATTCCATTTTGAAATGGTAATATGACACAAATCTGTGAAACATTTTTAGGTCTAGTATAATCCTGTGAGTACTATCTTTCTTCACCCTTGTAAAAATATTTGAGATGATTTCCAGACCTGTCAAGTTTTGGTAAATATTATGGGGGAAGGAGTATCCAAGTTTGCACCTGTGGCGCAAACTTGGCAAGCGCCAAAGGCACGAGAACCTAGGGGGGTCTGGGGGCATGCTACCCCAGAAAATTTTTGAATCTTGAACCTCGGAAATGCCATATGCGGGACTCTGAGAGCAGATTTAACCAAAAACTAGCGTCATGAATTAAATATATTTATAGCAATTTTCAGTCTCAAAAATTCCATCAAAATGGGTTTTTTCTTGCGGTATTCTGAGCGATTTTCGTTTCTTCAAAAACAGTCTAAATTTATCAACCGTCTTTACTCCTTGTTTTGTCCTTATTTCTGCAACGAATTTCCCATGCACTGGAAGTCAGGACGTCGAGTTGCAAGCGTATATACTGACGTTTGTACTCTTTAACATTGGGCACGGCTTTATTTGTCGATACTCTTGTTCGTCAAGAATGTTTATACTTGAACCCGAATCCGCCATTACGGTGATTCTTGATCCATTAATTTCCACGTCAAATAACGGATGTTTGGAATCTTTCTGCTTGACACTATGCACTGTAATCTTGAACAGGTCATGTTCATCACTAGCACTATCCTCACTTGCGCTGTCTTCTTCTACGTTCCGTACTTCATGGCGCTGATCTTGTGAGGACTTCTCTGGCATACCTTTTGGTTCACTACGACACACGCGCTGGAAATGATTCATCTTTCCACACTGTCGACATTCTTTGCCTTACGCAGGGCAGAATCTTTTACCACCATTATGGGGAAATGGTCCATTACAATTTCTACACTTCCGCTTTGATTCGTTAGCTTCACGCTCGTCTTTCGGTTTTCTTGTTTCTGACCCACGCCCCTTTTGTCCATAACTTCTAAACTTGTTCACGTTATGTTGCTCAGGGCCAGACAATTTTTCAAGAGATCGGGCTTGTTGCTCTGCTAATTCCATTGCTTTTCCTTGTCGGAGCAGTTCTTCGAGGTTCATATCTGGGCAGCTCAGTGCTTTCCTGCGTAATCTTGTGGAAGAGCCTTTGAGTACGATTTGAGATTTGATTTCACGTTCTGGATCGCCAAACTCACACGTTAATGAAAGTTGTTTTAACCGAGTGTAAAATATCAACAAATCTTCACTACTTTCTTGCTTCGCTTGTCTAAATTGATATTCCTCGTAGGCTAAATTCTGTTTCGGTTGAAAATAATTTGTGAGTGCGTCGATGGCTTTTTCCAGTGGGTCTTCATCTTTACTAGCAACTGTTTCAGGTAATATTTCGAAGATGTCATTGACTTCTCCGCCAGCGAAATGTAATAGTAGAGCTTTTTGTCGTTTCTCATCTTTTATATTGAGCGCTGCGATCAAATTGCAAAATCATCCAACATATTTCTTCCAACAAGTTTCCGGAGCGCCTAGCGCTGGGCTTGGCTCAAAACTAGGGAATGCAGGGAGTGTGTTCGCCATGATTAGCTCTTCAAACGTTGTTCTTTTTTATTTTTCTACCGCGACACGCCTTTCCTTCGCGACGCTACGCTTTGCTGACCACGTTATTGTTGTCTTGTAGGGTCTGTCTTCCACAGCGTTTTCTTGTTGTTACTTTCTATTATTGTCTTCTATAGAACCTTCTGTCAAAGTCTTTTTGTCTGCCATCCCATCCTCATCGCCAATGTAAAGTTTTTACTGCAAGGCTCCTCTTGTAATAATCTTGTAATCGAGTTTTCAGTTCTACCTGCTTTTTATATCATATGCTAATTTACAACAAGTAATCTAAATAACATCTACATATTAATTATACTATAATACATTACAACTTGGAAGGTCTGGATTTCATTTTGCTCAGGAGTTACCTACTCAATTGTACCTTTTGTAAGCATTCTATCTATTTCAATTTGTATTGCCTGTCTTTCAGGATCACAAAATAGAGATTGTACAAATTTATGCTGAGAGGGCAATTCTGACAAATTTATAGTGATGTCTGTGCTATCAGACAAGATTCCCCTGTCAGATCGTGTTTCTTTCTATGCTAGAAAGTGGTTGGAAAGTCTACCTGCTTTGGAAATGTCACACAAGGTAGTTAAGTAGCATTCTAATATTGGGATAAAACGTTCCCATTCACCTACTGAAGCGTTTGTCATTGTCCCTACTTTGTTTATTATTTCTTGTGTGTTTGTTGTTTTGCACTTTTCTTTCTGAAGTGCGGCTTCCCACACATGTAAAAATCCGAGCAGAGTGTATTATTGGAGTATGTCCCGTTTTGGCACCAATTCCGTTTGTCAGCATTTTGCCCATGAGGTGGGAAGTTTCGAGTCCGGTTATTTCTTACAACCTGACTCACATTGCTCATCGCTTTAGCTTGTTTTAGTCACCAAGGTAAATCATCCTCAAACAGAAATTTACCTTGCTGGCCAATGTCCGAGCAAACTTGAGCATATTATGGTTTTAGCACTGATTTGGAGTTATAGAGTCAACTTGTTGAGTTAATAGCTCTTTGACATTTAGCTTGTGAGCCCTTCTGGTACTCAAAGTTTGTGCTGTTTGCATCTAGATAAGAGTGACTTTCCACACTGCCTCTTGAATGTTTGAGACATTCAAATCTTCTCATTGTTGATAAAACAGCAGTTTGGACCATATTTCAGGATTTACTGTCATAGCACAAATTGTTGCACAATTGGCAGGTCATTTGTATTTGTCTTGAATTGCCCTCAGTTTGTCAGTATCAAGTTTTTGCTGCCATCACTTTTCAACTATAGCAGCTAGCTTAGGCTTGATATTGTTACATGTGGGTTCTTAATCGTCAAAAATTTCAGCGCGAGTTTCAAGCGTCTCACCAGTTGAGATTTCTGTGACATTATTATCATGGACATTGTTGTTGTCGATTATATCAGTATTTGTTCGAGGTATACACAGTGTATTTATTATTGCAAAGCTTTCGGTCCGTTAGCCCGGACCTTCATCAGTGCAAATAACTTGAAACGATTGTTATGTCACTTTTAGATCACAATTGTCGTGATCTGTTTGCTCACGCTTTTTAATTGTTTTAATTAAAGCGCGCATGCAAGACAAGGGTATAACTAGACGACATTGAAGAGAGCACGCCACATGCTATTTAGTGGCTTTCCCTCTTGATCTATAGTTTTATGTTTGAATATCTCAATAGACTCTCTCATTTTACGAGAAAACTTATATTTATCATTCGCCAAAATGGTTGCTTCATTCCATTTTATGCGATAATCGTAAGTCCATGCGTGATGTGCTACAGCGGACTTATTGACTTTAACTTTTTCACAATTCATCTTGTGTTCTTTAAGACGGGTTGAGAGATTTCTACCAGTCTCTCCAATGTAAACCAAACCACATTTGCATGGAATGCGATACACCAGGTTTCTGAAGTTCATCTATACTATCCTTGTGAGTGGAAAGAGAGTGGAATAATTTGTTGTAACTTGAATGGCAGACTTTTATGCCAACTTCTTTTAAAATTCTTACAATTTTATATGAAGCTGGACCCATAAAAGGCAAACAAACAGAAGATTGATATTCAACATTTCGTTTTTGTTGTTTTTGGTTATTCATAGCATGATCTATGAATTACCAACGTGTGTTGTTGATTAGCTTGGAAATATTATCTGCATCAAAGTCATCATCGCAAATGCTAATTAAGTGACACTTGTTTGAGTTCCTAGTTGGACCATCCTCCCAGATGGTCTTGCAAGATTTTGGCTTTCTGTGGCTCTTATGGTTATTATCTACATCGCTGTCTGGTGAAGGGGAAACTGATCTACTGCGCTTGTGTTATATTTCCTTGTTATGTTCAACATCTTGTTGTTGAACTGGACTGCGTGTGTTCTGCCACATTTGGCGTACCATTGATTTCAGTTGGGCCAGTTCTTCAGCAATGGTCAAATTATCCAGCTGTTGTTTTTAGTGCAAAGTTTCTTTGAAACTTCGCAGTATTGTGATGAGAAGCGAAATTCACATGAGTCAGTCATTCATACAGTCAGTCATACAGTCAGTCATACAGTCATAGCACAGAGTAGGTAATAAACAGAGAGGCAGGTCCTTTGATGTTTGTGGGACCGCCGACAGCGGCTTCCGGTTTACGG
>JAOBYK010158902.1:0-20600 GCA_025434845.1 Phenganax subtilis | reverse complement strand
AAAATAATATAACTTATAGACCTTTACTTGAGAATAATGAAAGGGGAAAACCCCAAATTGTTTTAAAAAGAAATAAAAGCCTTCTTGTTTATAATGATAAAATAAAGTCAAAATATATTCAAAAAGCAATAAAGCAATTCAAAGAAGAAATAGACTTAATAGTCAGAGAAAGAATAAAAAGAGAAAGTGTTCTCGTAAGCACAACTTCTGATATTACTAATATTAGAGGTTTAAGTCCACAAGAAAATAGAGAACTTCAAGGAGTTTTAAATCCTACTGAAACCACTTCTAGCCGGTTAGGAGATGAAGGATCCTTACAAAAACAAGCTAATCATTTTCAAGAATTACTTAATGAAACTATAGATGAAAGAGACAAAACAGATAATCCAGAAGAATTTATTGAACTTGAAGAAAGAGTTGTAGGTCTAAGAGAAGCTGTAAATAGAACAATAAGTCAAAGAAGTAATGAAGAAACTAAAAATAATCAAATTTTAGATCTTGAACGTCTTGAAAAATTTAAAAAATGGTCTAAGGAAAATTTAGTTGCTTTAAGTGGAGTTGCTATAGCAATAGGAGGAATAATTACTTCAATTATTATTGGGGGAAGAACTGTAATTCAAAAAGGATCTCAAGCCACAAATTCTTTTATAAAAACTTTATCTAAGATATTTAAAGAATTAGGTCCAATCGGAAGTACAATTTTAAATTTAGTTACTACAGCTTTGAAATTGGGCGCAAAAGGAATAAGTTTCTTAGCGAATAATTTATGGATATTAGTTTTAGCGATAACTTAGTTTATCTGGGACATTTACAAAAACAAAAAGAAGAAAAAGTTATTAAATAAATGAACAGCATTGAAACTTTAATACCAGGTTTTAGAAAATTAAAAATGAGTGACATTAAAGGAATTAGAACAAAACATACAATTACTTTTAATCCTAATAAAGCAAATCCTGGAGAAGAAATTTATGTTGATATTCCAAAATTAAAATCTGATGTTTGTTTAGTTCCTGGTAGTTTAAATCTTAAATTTGACTTTAAAAATAAAAATACTAAATCTTGGTTTTTAAATAATCTTGGAAAATTATTACTAGAAAAACTTACTATAAGTGTAGGAGGAGAAAATGTTTATGATAATAATGGTCATAGTGAAATTGAAGTCTATAAAGATTTATGGCTTCCTGAAAAAGTTAGATTTGAAAAAATAGAATTTGGAATTTCTAATGAAAATACTAGAAAGATAATTTCCGGTTCAGATGATGGAGCTAAAACTGGAAATACTCAAAAAGTGTCAGATGCTTTAATGGCTTCAATTCGTGGATCAAAACAAAAAATTAAATTAGATAAAATTATTGGAGATCATGGATTATATTTTCCTTATTCGATGGGTCATAATTTTCAGTTTAAAATTACTCTTCCTTCTGCTTCAAATATTATGAAAGCACAATCTGGTGAATCTGTAGAAGGATATACTTTAGAAAATATTGAATTGGAATATGAAACAATTGAAAATGAAATTTTATCAAGTCAATCTATTCCCGGTTATGATGTAGGAAGAAGTTTAAGTTTTGAGCATGCTACTTTAATGAAAACAGTTGAATGGGATAAATCAAGTACTTTGATCAATGAAACTATCAATCTTCCAAGAAAAAGTATGGCTGCGATTGTAATGTTGTTTAAAAATAAAACTATCACCGATAGTGAAGAATACTTATATCCTAATATTGAATCTGTTAAAGTTACCATCGAAGGAGTTCCTAATTGTATTTATAGTCAAGGAATTAAAAAAGAAGACTTGTATCCTGAAGCAAAAAGACTTTTCAATAAAGATTCTGATACTTCTCAAATGGTCATTAGTAAATTCTTTAAAGACAAATTTTCTTTGGTGATTGATCTTAGAACGATAGAAGATAAAAATGTTTTTGGGTCTGGAAAAAAACTAATGAATACTCAAAATGGAATTCTATTAGAAATCGTGAAAAAAGCCATGTCGGCAAATTTGTTGTGTAAAATATTTGTGATTAGTGATGGTCTGGTTAATTTCAAAAATAAAGTTCTTGAAAATGTGCACTACTAAACTATTCTTAGTAAACTTAATAATTAGTTTTGGTTTCTATACTTTTAAAAGTATAGAAACTTCTTTAATGACGTCATAACTTACTCAACCGTGTAATTATAGGGATGTCTTAAATTTATGTTTAACTTTGAAAACCTAATATTCTTTAGCTTTTTAAGAATCTCATTTTTCTCTTCTTTTGATGTATCACCCAGATAGTCATCAAATATAGTTTGCATATCTTTCTTATTTGGGTTATAAAATGAAACAAGTCTTGAAATATTTTCTCTAAAAGGTTTAGCGATAGAAGTAAGTTGTTGAGTTATTACAATTGTACTAGTACCATAATGTCTAGCAGAAAAAGCTAGATTTACAAGTTCTGAACTTCTATTTTTTACAAATTTTCCGGAAGCGCAATCATCTAAAATAATCAAAGAATTTGTTCCTTTTGAGAATTCAACAATTTGTTTTAAAAATGCTTCCACGTTTTCATGTTCACAACTTATGACGATAAATTTCTCATCATCGTTGTAAAACCAATCTTGATATGTTTTGTTCCACTCATAAGTTGGACAAATTAGAAAAATATAATCAAAATAACTCATGTATTCTTGTTCTAATAAACTAAGAAGAAAATAAGTTTTACCACAACAAGTAGATCCAACAATAATCATATTAAATGGATCTTTTTTATTGTTAATCTTGGGTGATCTAAATTGTTTTGTTTTGTCCGAAATTTCCGATAAAATCGAGTTTTCATCTTTTTTATTACTTCTATTTGTAATTTTATTACTCATTTTACTTTTTATTTTATAGTTTGTTGTTGTTGCTTTTTCTGACATTATTTTGTTATTACTTATAGTTTTGACGTTTTTTTCAAAAAGTTTCAATTTTTGAATCTATGCAAAATGCAAATTAGTTTAAACTTGTTCAGACGTGTTTGAATTTTTTTCATTAGGAGATTTCCCTTCATTCATTTTCTTACCTAAAATGTGTTTTCCTATAATAAGTCCTCAAGAAAGAACTCCTATGAGAGGAATATAAGGAGTAACACATTCCATAATTAATTTTATATCTTGACGAAATGGTTTAGATTCTATGAGTTCTATTCCTAATTCTGTGGAGCTATCCACAAGTTCGAGATATTCCAGGAATTCAGAAAATTTTCCAACAACTGTATCTGTTAACATCTCATTAGTTTCTTGTAATTGTTTTCTTTGATAGTCTTTATAAATTTGTTCCAATGTTTCATAACTAGCTTTTTTGATATAACTTTGTTAGTAATGTTTTCCATCCGGTTTAATAAGTTCTTTTGATTCAGATAGTTTCAAAAGTTTTTCTCGTAATTGTGTTTGTTCTTGAGAACTCATTTATTTTATAAAAATATAAAAAAATCTTAACCAATAAGAAGTATTCTTTTGGGCAAGTTTAGGCATGTTTAGACTTGTTTGTATAGAAATTTCTAGACCAGAAAATTTTGATTTTCGATATGCATGAGTGATTTTTTGATTGACAGGTTTTAGCTCATTTGCATAAAAGGGGGCGTGGTCGAAATGCGCCAGGACCCTTAATTTCACACTACTATTGCTTCTTCTTTTTTAATTTCCATGATGTCAAAGGTGATTTGGTCTGGTGATGGATCTGAGATCTTGGTGCGCTTGTTGATGTGAAGTTCATTTTTTTGTGTATATGGATTTTTTCTTATGCGACAGTTTGTGATCTTTACTGGTGAAGATGATTCACACTTTCTTTGCATTTCTTCCTTTTTTTCTGGAGCAAAGCAAATGCCACGTAGAATTTCATCTTTCGTTTGAAGGGTCATGTCAAAATAGTAGTTATTATTTTGACTTTTCTTTGTTGGGGATATGTTGTGGAGGTAGGTTACAACTGTATTTGCTACAATTGTTAACAAATAAAAAGTAATTACACAGAGGCTAAATTCAAACTATCAATGTTGCACTCAGTAGCGATTTGTCATGGACTCGCTAACCGCAGACTGGAAAGTTTGTCCTGCGCAAAGGATTTCTCCCTTGCGCACTTTAGACCCTCAACAGTCTGCATATGCGCACTTTTAGAAAAATGGTGTATATATGCGCAATTTGTGCAGCAATTCAACATAAAAGTACTATTTGTGGCAAACGATTCCATTGATAATACTATATTTAACTTTACTCCGTTCAAATTATGGTGCAACTTATGTGGAAATTTGTTTTGGGTTGTAAATAGCCTACGATATGAAAAGGTATGATAGTGTATGCCAAATCCAAATGAAATAGCATGCAGATAAACAGCCATTTTCTTTTTTTTGTAAGGACTTTGATTTAAAAATTGTTTGTCTGCGAAATTTTCTATATGCGCATATTTTTGGCGAACAATCCATGTCCTTTGCGCATTTTGCAAACTTTCCAGTCTGGCCCTAAACAATAGTAGCCACCAATTTGAAAAAGAAAGTTTTGGCAAGCATATTTCAAAAACTTTGAGTGTGAATTTTCTCTGGAATGCTGTAAAGACCAAGCACAAGACTAAAGTCGGGTTGCATACTGCAGTATTTTGCAGTGTGCTCGGTTAAAACCAAATAGCCAAAAGACGAAGTGGGGACAACAAATAGGTAATGAAATACTTACAATCAGGAGTGATCTGTTCTTTTTTTTCGATTGAAGGTTTAGGAGAAGTTTCTGGGATAAGAGTAAATCAGACTAAATTCGGAAAGTTTACAAAGAAATTTACACATTCTGTGCATGCTAACCTTGAGAAGAAGCCATTTTCTCATTAAGCGCACGTCCGATTATGTTGTTTCGGTTCTGAAAGCAAGATATAATAGATATGCATAAAATTATGAAACAAAAATTTGAATAACCCATGAAATAATAACGTAACAAACAGGTATGGTAACTTTGAAAGCTTTGCAGGGAAGGATGGGAACGATTGGAAAGATTTTTACAAGATGGCATAAAAAACACTCACAACAGATTCAACGATAATTATAGTGAGTCTGCGTTCTGCTGGTGAACGGTTTTCAATATTATACATGCAAAAGTACATAATCATCGTAAATGAGTTTACTACGTCAAAAAGATGTATTAAATGGATAAAATGAGAAAAATCACTGCTTGGTAAGTTTGGTAAGTCTTATACACGAATTACATGTATGCTTGGGTGTTGCCAGTGGTTCTTGGCTCATGTGCACGTACACGTGATGACCACGTGGTGATGACGCTCTGCCTCACAACGTTGAGCCAACGCTCTGTTGGTTACATAACACATCCAGCGCTTTTGCGTGCAATTAATAACTCGTAAATTCATTGGCTTGCAATAATTTTCAAAATTTGAAAAGCATATTGAAAGGACAATTTTAAATACGCTTGTAACACTACTAACGAGTTGATATATTGCAGTGTAACGTTAATGGCATCATGATCTGAATAATACACACTGATGACATGATTCTGAATTACTTCAAACGATTCTGGTTTTAAGTACAAATGATCCAATAAGCTGCCCGAAGAAATAAACGTAGAGGTCTTTACAAGTTGACAGAAATTTAAATGTTCCATCAAAGACTTGAGTGGTTGGGCCTGGCTATGGTGGAGATAATTAATGTTAAAGTCACCAACAACTATGTCGACGTAATTGCTTACAAGCACATATTTCAAGGATTCTAGGTAATGTGTGACATTGACGTTCTGTTTTCGGTAGAGCAACAAAATTGTTCATATTTCTCTACATTGTTGGTAAGCAAAGACAAGCTTTAACGCATTCACGGAGGAAATATATTCGAATTTCGTAACTTCTACAGTATTTCGTGTCGAAAATGCCATACTAGAGTATTTATCAGTGGGATGGTCTTGACGATGGAGTGTAAAAGGTTGAAGGTTGTTAACGATTTCAATGTCACAATCGGAAGGCAGTGATTGTGTTTCAGTAAAACCTATTATATCACTGTTAAACAGTTGCAAGTCAAACTTGACATCAATGCTATGTTGTTTTAGTGATCGTATATTTATGATTGATATTGTTAGGGTAGAATCTTGCGAAGTAGTTACTGAATTTGGAATGAGATATTCATTTCTGAGCCTTTCATATTCTTGAAGAACTTTCGGGTTTGCTTTAACATGCTTACTTTCAATTTTCCCTAAGACAAAAAGACCTTGTAAAGAAGTTGCACGGCTCAAAGCAACATAAACTTGTCCATAGTTAAATGCTCTTTGTTTTATCAGGTCTGTGCATAAAACTACTTTGTCAAGTGTTAGACCTTGAACTTTGTGTACAGTACATGCCCAAGCAAGTGTGATTGGAAATTGCACTCTTTGAATTTCAGGCGAAGACGCCTTTCCTGGTCTAATTTTTATTCTTGCTAAAACAGGTTCAATAGGGACTACATTGTTTTCCGTTGCAAAAGGAGTTTGATAATTTTTAATTAAGTCTTTACCAGCATGTGGGTCATCAAATTTGATGTAGACAATAGTTGGTGTATTGTTTGTTTGATTGATAACAACTTTAAAGATGGTACCCATTTGCCCATTAATTAATCTGTCTGGGATACTGATATTTGATGTAAGCATTACTCTAGCACCCTCTTTAATCAGAATTTCATAATCAAGTCCTCCTGTTTCTGACCTTGTTTTCCCTAATACCCTATCAATGTCTTGTTTATTTACATTTGTGGGATATTGATCCTTTGCTTTAAGTATAAAGACAGGAGCAGAAAGTTCATGCAACTTTTTTTTATTATAATTATCTACTGGAGCATTCTCAGCCGAGATATGGAGTGCATCAGTAGGATAATTTGGATTGATTGGTAGAATTGATCTTGATTGGATAATATTGATGTCATCTTCAGTTTGCTGAGCTATTCTTATTCTGTTAAGGAGTTGAATAAATGCTTGATCATCTTTCTGTCTCATGATTTTATGTAATTCAATCATTTTGAAAACTTTCCATGGGTGGTAAAGATTATAAGTATCATTTTTGTAAGTTTCAAATACAAATCTTTTGCGTATGGGTGGAAGTTGACAAAGATCACCAACAACTATTATAGAAATTCCAGCAAACAGAAGTGAACTAGGGGTTCCCAATACATCTTTTAATCTCTGGTGTATATGAAGTAAGGTTGTATTTCCAACCATAGAAATTTCATCAATTATAATAAGTTTTAAGTGGGAAAGTGATAGCCTGAATTGTGTTTTCTTCTGATCTGACATAGGAGGAAGGTTATCTCCGCTTTCTTTGGGAATTGCAAGTGCTGTATTTATTGTTGTTCCTTTGATATTTACTGCTGCAACTCCTGTTGGTGCCAATAGTAGTACAGTTGGTAGCTCAGGGTCAACAGGAGGATGTCTAAATGTTTCAACAGCAGTATGGTACATTGTTTTGATCAAATGACTTTTTCCTGCACCTCCACCGCCAGTAAGGAAAAGATATATTGGTTCTATTTCAACAGGTTTTAAACTGTTTAGGTTTTTCACAGTATTGTGACTCCATTCAAGAAATGTATCATATGCATGGCGTTGCTGCCTGTTCAGGGATCTTACATTCTGACATAATATATCATCTGAGATGTCAGTTGGTTTATTGTAAAAAGAAATAGGTCCTAGCGATGTTTGTTCATAGCATGGTGTTGAAGCTAGATGAGATGGTATTTGTTCATGGAATGATTCGTGTGGGAGAGAATCATCTTGCAAATTGGATAGTATGTCTGCATTTTCTTGATCATTTATTCAATCATAGGAATGAATTATAATTCCCTGGTTAGAATTTCATACTTCAAGAGCGTCCGTGATAGCATCTAAATCAGGTTCAAATATTGCCCTGTTACGTTCTATGATATCTTGAATGCCAGGTTCATAGAACTTTGATGTATATGTTTGATCTGAAGCAGTCAGATTTCTTTCATCCCGCCATGGGTAATAAAGCATAAGTAAATGATGAAAATAGTGTTCTGGTTGTTTTATTTTATTCGGTGTATGATACCTTAGTACTGCCTTAACCTTTCAGCATTTCATGTATTCAATGCACTTTTCAAGTTTAATTCTTTTTGGGAGAAGGTGTGCTGTAAAAGTATTTTCTGACTCTAGTAAATGATCTGTTAACACTTCAGGCTGTGAGTCATTGCTTTCATCACTATACTTACTATATTTATAGTCTTTAGTGTAAAGTGACGCAAATTCTGCCAGACACATGTCGCTAACAACAGGAATTGAGGTTGGTCTTAAGCTGCATCGCTCTATTATATTTGATTCGAAGATATCAGTACTCTCATCATCTAATTCATCAAGTTCTTTTTGTCCTTTTGCAACACGCACTCGGTTTTCTGGAAATTCTGTATTAACAAAAACTGATTTTGGATATACCTTCCTCAACCAAAGTTCGGGCATACACCTGTACACACATTCTTGTGAACTAACTTCTCTTGTGGAAAGAAAAGCAGCCCCAATTTTTTTCAAACCATCTTTAATATTCATGTTTGCATCTTTTGCCTCTTTTGCTGCATTAGCTATAGCCTGGGAACATTCAGTTTCATCTTTTGTGAAGTAAGAGCATACATATGTTGTACACTTGTAGTGATTTAGTACAGGTTGTAAGTTTACATTTGCTGCAAATCCTTTGATACCAGCCACGAAGTAGTTGTTAATAAAACAGCTGTCTACAGGTCTTTTAAGGTGCAACTCAAAGTCTGAGTCTGGCGATATTGATAGAGCCCAATAGTAGTCATCTTCAGTGATATCTATTGATTTTAGAATGTCTGCATCACTTAGTGTTGGATTATAATTATCTAACTTTGACGGGTTCAACACCTCATCAATTTTTTGTTTCACTAAAGTTAGAATCCTTGTTCGCCGTTCTAGTATACTCCTCTTAATTTGTTCGTCTATATCACTATTTAGTGGTTCTGCTACGAGCGTTCTGTTTGAAAAAAATTGCCCAAAATTAAATCTACAGGAGACATTTTTGTATTTCCTGCATGTTTTGAAATGATTGTGTCGTTGATAAGTTTTCACTAATTCGTGTAATTCTACGTCTGTTTGCTCATCTGGAAGAAAAACATGTACACATGTATTGATATACTCCACATAAACTTCTTTGTTTTCTGAAGTTAGAGTTGGGCAATCAGAAGTCCAAATTAATGCATGTAGATGAGGGGACCCTCTCATTTGAATCTCAATTCGAAGCGCATAATATTTAATTTTGCCAATTGGAGTTAGTTTACTGAGTAAAGTTTCAGTAAAAAATGTTTCTACTCTATGTTGAAAATGCTTTGCAACAACTACAGGATTATGGTTTAACCATGAACACCTTTCATTGTAAGACATTGCTTCAACTTGCTCATCAGTCAAGTTTTTTCCTTGTGTTCTAGCAATAATTTGAAACAGCTCTGGCCATCTAAGATTCGCACAAGATAATGTCATAAACCATGTTGGTATTCCAAGTTGTTTTACCATGGCTACTACTTCATACATAAACTTTTGCCAGTAAGGTGGGGTACCAGGAATTTGCCTTAAGAACAAATAAGCCTGATCCTGACAAACAAGACCTTTTAAAAACCATTACAAGCTGATAATATCAGCATAAACAAAATAAAACTTATTCCGAATAAAGATTTCATGATGCTAATGAAAAACTGTATATTTCGAACCTGTTTGATTCATCTTCAGCAGTAAATAATTTGAATTTCAAACAGGTTCGAAATATACAGTTTTTCATTAGCATCATGAAATCTTTATTCGGAATAAGTTTTATTTTGTGTAAGACCTTTTAACTTGTTGACATCTGATCTAATTTCTGCTGCAGTTACACACTGGCCATATATCTTTTTTAAGGCTATGTTTATGCTATCAGACACCTTTTTTTGTTCTGTAATAAACTGTGCAAAAAAAAGGTATTCAGAATTTGTTGCAAATCGTCCACTATAATGCAGAAGCCTAGCATTGAAATACTTGACTGGTGACAACTTGATAATTCTATTACTGTCTTTGTACCCATATTGTCCTTTTGGAAACAAAACTGGAAATGCAAGTTCTTCACATTTTGTATCACTCATTATTGATATATAGTAGTAATAGACAGTAATGATACAAATCGCTCTTTGGGGAATGAGATATACAGTATTGCACCTGGACAAAATAAGCATATTTTGTCCAGGTACAATACTGTATATCTCATTCCCCAAAGAGCGATTTGTATCATTACTGTCTATTACTACTGGATAATCTGGCACAGCAGATTGCAGGCATGTTTCACTGGTTGCTTGCTGATATGCGTTTAATGGATCATCAATCTCTTCATTTTCGACATGATGATCCATGTTATCTTTCGAGGATTCCTTATTATTATCATTGCTATCAAAATTGGCAAACCCTAAATTTATATTTTCAATATTAATTGTAATACTGTTATACAGAGGATTATTCAATTTTAGCCAATTAAGTGCATCAAGTATGAACTGAGGACGTACCGCTTGAAAATAAACATTACCTCTGAATTCAAGTTTGCGTTTTAGTCTCAGCATTATGATACCAGATCTCTCAGGTGGTCTAGGTAAAACTTTGCATGTATCATCACATTCAATTGGCACATTACATATTGCCCCTTTAAGTTTTCTTTGTTGTCCTCTTGGCATTACTATTATCTTCTGAAAAACTATTCTCTGTGCAACAAGAACTTGCTCAAGTTTTTCTAAACATGCAAGTTCAGGTGGAATGTCATCTACATACATGTTATTGTAAACTGCTTGGGAAGGAATTTTACCTTTCAATACATTTGAGTTACAAGTCTCGCATATGTGTTGCTTTCCATCAAATGAGGTAACATTAGTGTAAACACTTTCACAGACATTTCTATAGTTTTCTCGATTCAGTGAAATGACTGATGCTTTATAGAGTAATCGATTACAAACTGAACATATATAACATGGACCCTGCTTTATTTTACTACGAAACTGCAAAATGCAATTATCTAAATTGATATTAGATTTTCTTCTAGACTTATTAGCCTCAACAAGATGTTTCTTTTCAAGCAAGTCCATTGATTCATACCTCTTTGTAGCTCTTTGTTATTACTTTTAACATACTTTGCCTTTTTTGAGTCATCCATTGATTCATAGTTTTGGGCATTAGTTTTTGACAACAATCTTTTCTTAGCAGACTCCATATTTAGATAACTATTTTTTTTTGTTTACGATGTGCCTTCTTTAGTAAAGTAGTTTTATGCTTTTTTAGTGCTTTTTGCTTTTCTGATTTTGTTGCTTGAGTTGTACATGACAAAAATTGCAGTTTACATGTTATTGCACCACAAGCCTTATCTTGTGTGGCAGCATCGTAGATCATATTAATGAGAAAATCAGTGTCATAAAATTGTTCAAATAAATTAACTGTTTGCTGTTCATCACATCCCACTAAGAAATATTTAGTTTTTTGCTTGGCATTATGCTGGAAAATACATGATAAACAATGGTTTGGAAGCCATAGCAAAAAGCCCGCATGTTCTGTATTATTTAATATTATATTCTGAAAAGTTAGTTTACTAGGTGCACAGTGATTCAACAATGTAATCTCATACAGTGAATCAAACACCACGTTAATATCCAAACCACATATATTCATTACTGGCGGTAACCAATCACTTGTAAACTTGTTTCCCTCATTAAAAGCTTTCGCGTAAATATGAATAGCATGTTCTGCAATGGCAATTAGTGTTTTACTTTTCCAATATGTAAATGATGAAATAGTAGAAAAACACACCGAATAGAAGCACAAAACTGCAGAAAACATAGTGAAATCTATTTTGTTATCATCATATTTCTGGTTTTTATTGTCTGCAAGTGAATATGTACTTGAATTTAATGGATATGTATCAATACACAAGTTATAACAAATTTTAATTCCTCTTAGCTCAAACAGAACAGCAGAATTGTACATATTTCTGAAATGTTCCACCAGGGTTACAACTGAATTTGCTTCTAACAAGTGCAAGTTCCAGATGCATCAGCCATACCAAATAAGTTCCTTGCATGGGAATCAAATACCTTGAAGAAACCAGTTGGATTTATATACACGGCCACAGTGTTAGATTGAATTGTTAACAAAAATGAATTGTAACTACCCTGTATTAAACTATTCATAGTACATTCCAGTGGCATCACACCTGGAATATTCTCATTGAAAGTATGTGAATTAAAGATAACTAGAGTAACATTCACTAAATTCAAGTTGGTAATTTGAGTTAGAAATGGTAAACATTGTTGGTAGCTCATTTAGCAGTAAGAATGACTGGCCAGTCAGTTTTGATAATGCGCCATACAATTCATTACTAATGTTCATAATATGAATGAGATCTTGGGATTCTGTTATTAGTTTTCTATAATTGTATATCAAAGCAGACAAACTCGTTGCTACACATTGACGACCAGCATAAGAACCAAATACGTCTACATTACCTTGACTATAAGGTGCACATATCGTTTTACTTGGATCAATATGAGTAGGCCCAGGGTTCTTTTCAATATCATGGAATAGCTGGAACATGCAACAACTGATAACGTGATTTAAATTTTTGAAAGTACACGAACGACTGCTTGTACTTGCTTGTTTCATGTTAGCATCATATGATCTGTGCATCTGTTGTCTGTTGCACCTTTTCTGCAAACGTTGTGAATAATAGGGTGAATAGTTTGCCTGGCAATTCAACAGTCGTTTTCGCTCATGACTATATGCATATAGTAAGCGATGGATATGAGAAGATCTCGGTACATTTTTTTTTGAGTTGCTTTCGCACCAGCTTCCGTACTTTTCCACTTTTTGCCAGAAGGCGTGAAACTTTTTTACCTGGAATTCTACTTGGTTCTCGATCACGTTGTCGATATTTACAACCATGGTAACTCTGCTTTTCCTTCGACTTCACATGATCAAAACTTACTTCATGTCCCGTAGTAAAGCATTTGAGAGCATCTTTGGTATTCAAGTAGGTATTAGCATAACAATTTCCCTCATATTTCGATTCCCATGAAATTACGTTTGATAGTATAACAGATATTAAATGTGATGGATATTTTGAGTATAAGCTAGATCGAGTAAACAAAGTATGCGTATGGTCGTTTAATTTTGATCGAGTACGCTTAAATAGCGTACAAGCGTTTATTTTTGATCGAGTACGCTTAGAAAGCATACATTCATAAATACTTGATCGAGCGCGCATATTAAAATGCACTATTTCTACCGTCCCGTACCGCAAGTCTGACCACAAGCCTCAGCAGCAACCAGAAGTCAAATGAGCGGCTGGAGTCGAGATGAAGAAGCAGGAAGTCAACTACGCCACTGAACGCCAATTAGATGAGCACGAATAATCAGATGCTTTCACGATTAGATTTGATTGGTCAAAATCAAGAGCGACCGCGCGGGAGACTAAGTCTTGCGCGAAAAAAAAAATCAGACCGAAATTATGACTCTCGCCTTTAGGTCGAGTAAAAAACCAACTGGCGTGGAAAAGAGCGCTTGGATTGCACCAAGGACCAAGTCAAAGAAAAAGAAAAAGAAATCAAAGCACAAAGATATGTGCGACGCACCAACAGATGCTGTTACGGAGGAAAATAGGTTCCATACGCTACCACATGTAATGCCGAATAATCGCACTGATAAGTCCGATCCAACCAACAACACCGACGTGCAAAGCGAAGATCAAGATAACATCCATGGCCAGTACAATAAGGATGAAGACCAAAAAGCATTTAAGCCTACTAAAGTGATAATTGCGGGCGATTCAATGATCAAGCACTTAAATGGTTTCAAAATGTCAACGAAAAAGATGAAAATTCAAGTTTCAACCTTTTCAAGGTGCACCACGTTAGACATGGTTGATCACATCAAACCAATACAAAGGAAAAAACCTGATAAACTCATCCTGCATAGTGGCACTAATAGCCTGAGAGAAAACGAAAGCTCTGGTAAAAGTGCTGAAGAGATTATCTCATTGGCAGAGTCAGTCATTTACCTGGGACAGAACAGTAGTGTGAAAATGACAGTTCACACACATCTTTTTTTAAAATTAGTATATTTTTCTATTACGAGAGCAAAAAAAACGTGCTGACTCAGCACACATTTTGGGGCTTGACTCCCGACTTTTTTAGCCACCCCACCCTTTTTGCGCCTCGACCACGCCCTTTTCTTGGAAGCCCTTTTCTTGGAAAAAGGTATTATGCAATAATGTTCGCCATTTTGAATAATTAATGAGCTGGGTCAGCTAAGTCGTTGGGAACGAGGTGGTCGACTTTTTGCGTATAAGTAGAAGCTACTATTTTGAGGCACACATTTTAGCAACCACCTACGAGAGCCGAAAAAAAAAAATTTCTATCGCTTTGCCGCTTCGTTTCGAGATAGAAATTTTTTGCTAGCTGTTCATAAAACTTTATAATATTTATAATCTGGGGTTGTCCATTCTGCCCTTGTTGTTTTTTTTCTTATAAAGCTTATAATAAATGTTCAAGCACAGTTTTTAAAAAAATTAGTATATTTTCTATTACAAGAAGGCTCAAGATTTTATTTCAAACGTTAAAAAATCTGATGGATGTTTTTCTACAAGTTTTTTTCTTAAGTCTTGTTTCTTGTATTTTTTATTTTATTTATAAGAATTTTAAAATAGAGCTACCTGCTTTCTGCTACGATTATTCGTTTAAGGAGCCAATCATGTGGCACCATCTTAGTGTTACCTGCTAATGTGTCTCCATTTTTTGTTTACAGAAGCAAATGTTCGCTTTGTTTGAGTACGGTTAGTGCTGAGGGCTGTGAAGTGCTCGAATTTTGCTTACCAAGATGAGTAAACAAAGGTTTGAGACATTTAGAGTTGAGTTGGAGACTCTTTTTAATAGTGTTTGCTCAAAATATGGTGGATAAGTTGTATGATGAATACATGCGAGGAGAGTTGGCAATAAAGACCACTAAGCAAAGAAGAGTTAGTTATGTTAAAAAGCAGATGTACAGCTCAAAGGATAAGGATATTCTTAAACAATAGGAGAACATTGAGAAAGACCTAAGAAGTGAGACAAGTGACCACATTATCAACAACTTGTAAAAAAAAGAGAATTGTTCTATCACAGTTAAGGAAGGTGAGAGGGCGTTTTCTTAAGTTGTTAAAAAGGATGGATATTTCTTAATTAAGCTAAATAAACTCATCACAGATTATAATCAATGCCACACCGCTTTGCGATCACGTTTTTGCGTGTAGAAATTTAAGGATTATTGAGGAGGTGTGTAGGAGTAGGCCAAGTGATTGGAGGTGAATAGATAAATAAGTCATGAGAAAAGTCCGACGCGTCAGACTTATCTCATTTAATGTGTATAGTACTATTATATAGTATTTGGGGAAATGTATTATCTTTTAAACATGTTAGAACAGCAATACATGGCTGTTTTTCCACCATTGAGAAAAAAAAACTTTATTTTTTTTTTCTTTATAATAAATGAGTAACCAAAACGCAGAGCGGCAAAGCCCTAATACGCAAAATTTAAGTACTAGAGAAACGCTTTTAAAACTTGCTTCCGCAAAAGAATTAAAACGTCCTGGGGGTGGCTACTATACGCAAGCTTATACTAAAAAAGCTTCGGAAAAAACGTTAGAACAAATTTTTCAAGACTATCAACGCGAGCAACTAAATAAAACAAATGATATGTTTACGGACATAGCCATAGGAAAATTTTCTGAACTCCTCCAGCATCTATCTTTAATAGAAAATGGAACCGATCTAGGCAGAGAACTCGCGGACAATGAACCTTTTCGTCAAGACGTAAAATTTATTTTAGAATACATCACACCCTATATTCCTTTAATAGGTTTGTTTTCTGATACCTTAATAGTAGGAAAGCATGTTGTAAACAACGCTACACGGGTTGAGGAAAAAAAAGAAGAAAATTTAAATAATAATAAAGAAGAAAAAGAATGTCGGCGAAGCACGAACGTATCGCAAAGCGGGAGCAAAGCTCCCTTGAGTCCAGAGTCACGAGAAAAAACAAACGAAGCAAGCCAAGAGACCACTTCTTAGACGAAATCTCAAACAAGTCTAAACAATTTAATACACCTGACAGGAGCGAAGCGAGCGTTCCTTTTAATATGATTATCGTAGGAATGACCAACTCGGGAAAAACCTACTACTTGTTAAATGTTGGAACAATCCTACTTAGGTCATTTTGACTATATTTTCCTTATTTGTCCGACCTACGAGTGGAACAGCACTTATCAAGCTTGGCCTTACGATAAAGATGAAAATTTTATCGTGATAGCTTGCGACCAAGACGACATAGAATCTTTTATAAAAATGGTTGTCGAATTCGCAAAAGGCACCAATTCTTTAATTATTTTAGACGACGTAGCGAGCTCTTCTTTTGTGAAAAAACGTACTTCAGAACTCAAAAAGCTAGGTTTTTCAGCAAGACATTATGGTTTAAGTGTTATCGTGATCACTCAACAACTCACTTCCATCGCGAAACCTTTTAGGGAAAATATAAGCAAGCTCGTTACTTTTTATAATCCGAGTAAAAAAGATGTGGACATCATTTTTGATGACTACCTAGGACACGCCTCAAAAGAAGAAAAAAATACTATAATCGAGACCTTAAGAAACACACCTTACGCAAAATTAGAAATAAGTTTAAGATTTCCTTATGAACACTTCGTGGTGTAAGAGAAAAAAAAAAGTGAGCGAAGCGAACCACGAACGAAGTGAGTGTGTAAAAAAAAAAAAAGTGTGTAACTTTTTTTTTAAAAGCCTTAAGTTACACATTTTCAGTGCTATGTATGTTAATTTTTTGTAGTTTTTACATCTTCAAAAGTGGTATTATTATAATCAAAATGAGTATTAAATTTAAGACTGTTTCCATTTCTTCCAAGTCTAGAAGTGCATCCACAAGAACTTATTTTTTCTATTTTTTTAACCATTTCTTCTGGGTTATTAGGATCTGGAACGATTCTTTCTATTCTTTCTGAGTTACTCATACAGCATACAGCTTTCTGAGTTACTCATATAGCTTTCTGAGTTACTCATACAGACGAAATATCTCCAGCGACTTCGGGAGACGAAAATTTAAAGGGATAATAATTATTTAACTGAGACAAAAGTATTGTTAACGTACACCAAAACGTGGAATGAAACCGTTGTAACAGAACGAATTCCAGGTGAGAGCTTGAGAGACATCAAACAAACAAGCTCACTTTGCTTTGAAACGACTGATTCAGTCTTTGGAAAACATGAAATCGAATGCTTTGCATGTTTCAATCCGTTTGCATAATTTTAATAAATATGAAGTTTTAGCTTATATAAAGAATTACTACCACTTGAAATTTTTGATAATTCTCGATATCACGCAAAGAGCGAATTCAAAAATTATTTTACATCAACTAACTAAAATAGCAATCTAAGAGGAGTAAAGAAGTCGAATAAATTCATTAAGTTTGCTTTTTTCAAGACCGCCTTTTGCAGTTTACTATCGTCAGCTATGAAAGAAACTATTATTTTTATATAGATATGACGTCGAAATTGCAGAATACTAGGAACTATTTGTAAACATGTCGTCATGATTACAAATACCAGGAATTATTTTCAGGTCGCTAACCAATCAAAACGGAGATTGTACCTATACACAGTACATAATAAATACAAAAATTTTAATTGTAGAACCATCCTCAGCTATATGAAAAACTAATTTCACATATCATCCAAGAATAAGGGAAAGACATGAACCTACAATCCCTTCACTCCCTCGCCAATAAAAAGTTGACCGCACTGGTGAAAAGCTTGAAGCTGACGCACAAAAATGCCTTCAATATCCGGCATCTTTCGCTTCACTTTTTGTGCGAGAGCCAGCGTTCCACGTCTATAGTTCACTGACCCTGCATAGGTCACAATCATGGTCACAACGCATTGCTAATTCAAAATGGGGGTGCTCTTTGCTAAAAAGGTCTGTTTGAATAATCTAAAACAAGTGCTGATTGAGCAACTGTTAGCACAGTGTGCTACTACATTCTACCACAGTAGAATAATCTGCAGTAGTGCCAACTGATATTCAATGAGAACACTCAACGTATCTGCTCGAAAAAGAACGAGTGAGGAGCATGCGACCAGGTAGTAGCGAGTAGGACAAATAGAAATCTACCAAGGTACATGTTTTGAAAAAAACTAGACCTATTTTTTCCATGAGTCGCAATTTAATTTGATCCGTTGCAAAGCACGTTGACTACAATCACCCCTGCATCTCCCATGACTGCATAATGGCTAATGGCGGAATTACAAAGCATCATGGTAGTTTAGTTACTCAGCAGATATTTCCAACTTGCTGTTTGCTTTTTCCAACGCACATGAGGCGCAAATATATGGATATGGCTGAAAAAGTTTTAGCTTTCTCGCTTCAATTAAAATTTATATTTAAAATTTATAACTTCATTTATATTCTTACGTCGCCTGGAGTGTCTACGACCAAAGTGTAGTGAATTACCAAACAAAATGTACAGCGTTCCATCTGTAACAACAGAGAGTGGCTTCGATTTCCGAACAGACAAAAATTTTGATATTTTTTCCATTGCAGAGGTCGCTACTTCACCAAATCACTTTTTGCAGGAGAAGTGCACGGTGGGTCATTGTTTGCACATGAAAATACGGCGATCGAATGTTGTCTAACGACTTGAAGCCCCAAATACTTCTGTAAACAGTGGCTGTACTATCCATACTCAAACTGTGTACAGAAAAATCTACGTGCACAACTTCTGTTTTTTCTAGGAATTTACATGTAAATACTTTTAACATCACACAAACTACTATTTAAAGCACTGGCTATGGAAATCCATGGAAAACTTTGATTTTTTTGACTGGTTTTGTCCTGAAAATCTTTAACTGGGAGAACAAGAAGAAACATTGCAGATCTTGAGCATAGTCAATTACTAATCACCAGATTTCTAAATTTGACTAATGCATTAGTTGTACTGCAGTCTCTGGGTAAAGTGAAGTTTACAGCACTCTTTATATGGATGAGTCTGTATCAAGGTTTTATTGTTACTGAGTTGCTAGATTAGTTAGTCATACTTAAAATATGCGGGAAATCAAGGCCGGTGCAGTGAAAGCTATGCATTGTCTTTCACCAAAACTTGTCAACTGCTATCTGTAGGTTTCATTTGCATTCGGCCAGGGTTTCTGTCGAGATAAAGAATAAGCTTCAATGAACAAGATGCAGCCGGTACCATACAATACTTTTAAATCTAGGCTAATTAAATAACCTTACAAGCAGCACATAGGTTAACGTCAAAACGAGTCAGCCAAAAGCTTATACTGCACTACAATTGATACCTCGCTCTTGATACCCAAGTCCTATCTATCCAGTGCTACAGTACAGAGCAATAATTCATGATATTGTACATTTTTGGAAAAGTAAAAGTTTCTTCTAAAAATTAATTGAACATATAATACTGTTTGCAACGCACAGTTTGAAAATTAAAGTCAACAAATGTTAGCCTGTGTTGTGGCGGATTAAAAAATTCTTGAATACATGAACCGGCTAAGTAGCTGTCGCAACCAGTAGTAGGGAATCTCGAAATCATGAAAGCCGTGCGCAAGAAGCCCTTTAGAGTTAAATGAAGATTTTCCTAATTTCAACGTTTCTAGCAAGCCCAGAAAGGTTTACCACCGTTATCAAACTATACCCAAGTTTTGAATTCCTTGAAAAAACAGAAGTTATGCAGGTATATTTTAGTGCACACAGTTTCATGGATAGCACAGCCAGTGTTTACAGACGTATTTGGGGTTTCATGTCGTTAGACAGCACTCGATCGCGGTATTTTAATATGGAAACAATGAGCCACCGTGTACTTCTCCTGCAAAAAGTGATTTGGTGAGCTAGCGACCTCTGCAATGGAAAAAAATATCTAAATTTTTGTCTGTTCTGAAATCGAAGCGGCTCTGTTGTTACAGATGGAAGCGGAACTCTCCACATTTTGTTAAATAATTCAACAGATTTTGGTCGTAGACACTTGAGGCGAAGTAAAAATATAAATGAAGTTATAAAGATTAAATAAACCTTTAATTGAAGCGAGAAAGGTAAAACTTTTCCTGCAATATCCATACATTTGCGCCTCATGCGTGTTCGAAAAAAGCAAACACCATGTTGGAAATTTCTGCTGTGTAACTAAACTACCATGATGCTTTGTAATTCTGCAATTGGCTCATTGTTTTTCTGTTGTTACAAATGACATTCAAGCGCTCATAGAAAAAAGGATGGAAAAACGTTTCAGCAAGAAAACTAGCTTAAACTTCCTTGTTTTCCAATGCAATATCGTCACATTGAAGTTACAGATAAGACGAACAAAATTTAGCTAAATGCTAAAGATTCTAGGTTAGGACTTGAAAACATCAAATATTTCTTTGCTGTAATTTTCTGTACATTTTAGTCACCAATTTAATTTAAAGCACATCAAGCATAGCTGTATTAAACTCATCCATATACGCAGATACTCGACTGTTTCGGTGAATTCAAATACTAGAACCGTCTCATTAGAATTGTGCAATAGTTAAAGCACA
>JAOBYK010157791.1:0-13223 GCA_025434845.1 Phenganax subtilis | reverse complement strand
AAAATAAATAAATAATAAATAGTAATACTAAACTAGTAATAATCAACTATAACACATTAATAATAATAAATTATAATTGGTAATTAGAAAATAAATTAAAGTAAATTAGAATACTTAATTGCTAAAGTGCACTGGATAAGTTTGTATTTCAGAGTATTTCACGAAGCCAATCTAAAGGCTGAATAATAAAAAGAGCATTACTCACCTGAAATTAGGATGAGGTTTAACCACCGGAATTTCACCGTTCACAACTCCTCGTTCATTTATGCTCAATATACCTCCAGGTTCCAGTAAACAATTGAGACGATCCAGAACAGATGCACTACAATAAAAGGCAATTATGGCACGGTGTCTCTAAGTCTCACAGAGCATTGGCTGGTGGTCAAATTCAAAAGTATATACACAAATACCTTGTGATTCAGTTAACCAGATCAAAAGCTTACCTACAAAAATTGACATGATCGATCAAAAGCCAATGTCCGTTCTTCAAAGCTTTGACTAATTGTCCATCCACCCATTCAAACTGACCGCTGACATGCCAATTGCCGTTGCGACGAACCAAATCTTCGTTTAATTTAGTGACAACTGTATTCAATTGCTCTGTCATAACAAATTTTAAAAAAGTGATAGTTGACGTTAATACATATAATAACTGCACAACTCTGAATTGATCTAAGTGCAGCTCAATCTTCGAGCATTTTGTTGACTCATTCTAGCCAAAAACAAAAATAGACTCACCAAAATCATGATCAGTAAATTTGTATTTCTGACTAACAGTCATTGCTTCGTAGATAATCCTTGTGAGTTGAGAAAGTTTATCTAACATGACTGAAATATAAAAAAAACTTAAACGTCTTTTGAAGTGAAACGTGTATGACTAAAATTAAGTTAACTGCTTATTTCCACGCTTACTTTCAGCTAATAAAACGAAATAGTCTCATCATAAATGTATAGATCACTTACACGAATCACTGGAAATATTTTCTTCATCAAACAAAAACCACAGGTTCAAAAAGTGTCTTATTTCTTCAAAAGAACTGGTGAAGTTCTTCTCAAGAAGTAACCTTCGGCATAGTCGAAACAAGTCTTCTTTCACTCTGACTTTTAAATCAGAGAGTTGCCGTTCTAGATCAGCCTAAAAATAGCGTTAGAAATATCTTGTGAAAGACAAAAAGTTAGCCAGCTGAAGTTTCAGCACTCCAATGTAATGTCTTTCCCACGTATTTTGTTAACAAAATTAATTTTTTAGGCAAATATAAAAACAATTTTACCTGTTCAAACCCTCCTAGTAATTCAGTCGTATCAATTGAGCTATTCATTGCCATCACATCAAGCTTGGTCCCAGTCAACTGTGAAGCTAATCTGGCTAAAGATGTTTTACATGAAGACTTTGGACCAACCTGACAGGAAGTGGCAAACACAATAAGAACCTTGCTCACAGTACAGTTATATCGAAACATTTTCAAAGTAAAATTCAAAGTACAGCTCACCAAAATTGCAAGCCAGTTCATTTTCAAACAAGTTAAAAGACTTTCCAAAGGTTTCAACAAACGATGAAGAAGGAATAATGAATCACATTGAAATATATCATCTTGAACGTGAGAGTTAGATTTTGGAAACACACAATAACCAATCTGAAACACAATGGTATAGTTGTATTATTATAGATAGGAACGGTTGTATTAATATATATAGGGATAGATAGGTACATGAATATATTAAATGGATTAAGACCTTGGTTAAGAGTAAAACAAACCTGTATATGTGATGGGGTTGCATGAATCAATGTTGTCATTTCCTTTGCTGAATCGCCTCCAAAAACCGACGAAGATAATTCCCAAACCTAAAACAAAACATTAAAAATAAAACAATATTTGTCAAACAAAATACCAGCTTAGAAAAACTCTTTGACATTGAACAAAGTGAATCTGTAGTATAAAAGTATATTATGCTTGATTCAATACCTTATTTCTACAAACGTCAGTCCTCATTCTAGCAACATATATCATATGAATAAATGCCACGGGGTCCCAGTAAGAAAGGTGCTTAAAAAGAAGTTATATAGGCTAAGTTTGATCGCAAAATGCTTCAAAAGAGGTTGTCACAATGAATGGAAGGCCACATACCTGATATTCTATCATTAAATCGCACCATCTGAAAATATCTCTGAGATTAAACTCCCAAGAACCAGCTTGTTTACTGCATAATCCTTCCACAACACAATGGTGATACACCTAGAACCAACCAGGAAATATTACCACGCATGAACAAAAATTGATAGAATAGAACGGCAACTTCAGTTAAAGAGGGTTACACAGGACAATGAAACTGATGAATTCGTGGTATCTGTAACTGTTTAACAAACTTGCCTGGCTGTTGAATGTGATCATTTTGTTCAATATGTTTTGATCAATATTCGGATACATCGCCTGAGTGATGAAGATTAAATCCTCGCGAGTCAAAGCTTCAACGTACACCTACAGAACAAATAAAACAAGAATACTTTTAATGTATACTTGATAATACAAGTTATGAGTCATGTACATAATTCACAAGAATACAAAACTAGCAAACTTTGCAGAACCATATTGTCCAAATTTTGCAGCAACCCATGCACCTGTGTAAATCTGTTTAAGAACGATTTAGGCAAGCCTTTTCTTCCACCTCCTTGATTCAAAGGATTTTGACAAGCAAAAAATTTCGTTCTGTCATGTTCAACTTGGAACGACACACCAAGTTCGGGAATGAAAATCTGCAAAAACACACAAGTTTTATCGTTACAAATATTATGGTTTTAGCTGAGGACTCTACGTGTGTATATTCACCTCTCCTCTGTGATCGAAACAAGCATTCAGCCCTTCTAAAACAGATTGCGAAGCCAAGTTTAACTACAAAAAAATAGAAAACAAGAAAATAGTAACAAAAACGGCGAGCATAAACTTACTTTAAACAAAAGCAAGTTAGTTGCTGATCAAATATAACAAATATAAATAACCAAGTTTGAAAAGGATATGTCACCTCATCCAGCACAATCCAGCTCCCTGATTTCAAAGCTTGCAGTAAAGGACCATCACACCACGAAAACTGACAACCTTGGCCTTCAACTGGTAGATCAGCTCCGAACAGATCACTAATGTCCTGAAAACAACACAAATACGAGAAAAAAATCATGTATACCAGCAGAAAACTGCACCACAATTCAGAAATACTGATAAAACACGTAAAACCGTTATGTCATACTATAGTATGGCAAACCAATATGACGTGGTGTTATGTAGCTAATACGTTATCATTTTCCTCTCTAAACTTACAGTTTGCTCTGAAAGGTTTATCCTAACAAGACGATGTCCTGAAGCTTTGGCTAAAGCTGAAACTAGACTTGTTTTTCCAACACCAGGTGAGCCTTCGAGCAATATAGGACGATGAAGCTGCAAGGCCCTCATAATACGTCGAGCATTGTCGCCAGTGGTGCAGGCGTTCAATGCGTATTCATTATGAATATTCTGACAAACTTCTGGACCTTAATATAATAAAAAGATATCATAAACAAGCTATCTAGTTGTTGAATGTCTCAGTTTTGATTCCATGTTTTGATCCACTGAGCTAAGCCTTCTTAGAATATGCACGAAATATCTGAAGACGAGCAGCCCAATACAAGATATGCGATGTATGTCTATATTTAATTTCACCTCAGTATAGTTTTTAACTGTTTATTTCTACTGCTACAGAGCTTACCTCTAGGAACACTAAAACAACCGAAAGTAAACATTTCATTATTTACGTCCCCTTCTGTCTCCATCATATCATTCCCAGCATCCCGTACGCTCTCTGCTAGTTGATTTAACAAAAACTGTGAGCAGAATTCCCGAGCAGTGTTGGTCGTCTCACTATTTGCCATCATTCCCAAGCCTAAGGCGTCAAGAAACACCAGGAAAGCACCATGGTAGTAAGCTTGTGCTGGGGCGAGTGATATCTTGCCAGAATCTGGAGCACAACATGTGTTGATAAACTTAACCCATGAAAGAAAATCTCGAACTGTGACGATTGATCTGAACGAAAATAAACATGAAGGATTTTAGAAATTAGTTTGTTGACAACAGACCTGATATTATAATTAATCTTGAAGTCAACTTTCTTTCCAAACTCACCGTTTAGCAAAGTTGTTCAGCTTAAACCATTTAACAAACTCAATCATCGCATTTCCAATGCCTGAAAAGCCTGAAATAAACACACATAAAAGAGATAACAGAACAAGCTAATAAAAAGCAAACAAACGAACACCCAAGCAAACAAACCTTGGGGTGACCGACTAAGTGTGATTCCAGGAGCAAGATTATGTTCAATAATGGCCACCATATCTTCTCCACTGTCGATGGCTGGACACCAAATCTCAGTGAATCTGTTTCGTAATGCAGGGGAAAGCTAAAAACAACAAGAGATTCATTTCTTTCAACAAAATCTCGTTATATCTTGCCAGAAGGTTAATCATATAGCAAGCGTTTCTTTGTACGGGAAGAAATCCCCAATAAACAGAGACAAGAAATCTGACCTCTTTCTTGCCATAGTCTCCTCCAGGATTCATTGTTGCCAGCAGTTGAAATCCAGGCGACGCAGCAATCAAGTCAAGATCTTGCTCCGACTCACTGCTTCCTTTTTCAGCCAGAATGAGAGTTCGTTCAGGTTCTAATACGCTGTTAAGACGTTCTAAGACTGAATCGTCTGCCAACGAAATCTCATCCGCTAAAAACACATTTCCTTCTTTCATTGCCGTGACAAGAACACCGTCACACCATTCAAAGAATCTTAACGGCTTCTCCTACACATGAGAAATGTGACACAACGTTTTTTGATCAACAAGTGGGTTTCCCTTAAAGTTAATCAAGTCATGTCTTCTCATAATCCATGTAGTATTCTTGTATATAGAGAAAAAACGCATCATAAACAAGTGAGAACATATTCGATTTCTTGCTCTTATTAGGATGTACATATTTCTGAACTTCACCATCGTCTACTGCCCTGTGAATTTTACAGAAAACTAAAGCTATAGTTCGCTACCTTATCAGGGCTCTTGTTTTTGCGTGCAGGGCGTAATCCACCAAGGAAGTCAGATGTCTCCGTGTGAAGATGACAATTCACTGCGTACATTATCTTCTTTTGAACTGCAGCGAATATTTGACAAATTGTTGTCTTACCACAGCTACATGAACAAACAACAACAAAATTACGACTGCTATAGAAATTTTTTGAAAACATATGGATCTCGCTAAAAAGCCCTTTTGACTCCTCAACGCTTTAGAAAATACAGCTCTCCTGACACCAAACGCAGAAAGATCACACACCACTGGAGAAAACGAACTTTTCATCATAAACAATCGCTCCTAGCTAGCCGTGTGAGATCATCACGAAATCAAGCTTACCCAGTATCACCAACCAATAACACAGGTTCATTAAACCGCAGAGCTCGACCAACCAAAACAGCCAATCGTCTCATATTATACGTGAACACAACATGAGCAAACTCCGGTGGACAATTAATCAAAAGTTCTTCAAGAATTTGCTGAGAAAAGTTAGATAACTTTGTCGTTGTAGGATCGCCGAACAAAGAATTCGTATCTATCTTTCTCTTCACGTGTTTCTCAATCACTTCTTGAACAATCAATGTTTCCTGCGAATTTCTACATCGACAAGCGAGCAAAAGATATCCTAGAAAAACGATATAACAAGAATGAGAAACGAATACAAGTCAATTTATACGCTTATACTCCTATAAGAACAAGCAAATTCAACTTATTCTCATTAGTTCAGGTGTTTTTTAACACACACAAGACATTATAATAAACGTGTAATAACAAGAATTTGTATCATTTTCTCATAAGTCGACCGTAGTCAGCTTTTGTCCAATGAAACTCATTGTTTTATACCATCTTCAGCAAGCTGCTGACTCCAATCAAAGAATGTCCCCTTCTCTTCGTGGGATCTGCTGTATCTTTCTGCCCAACGAAATAAATCCCGCAATGTTATGAAACCTTTCTTGCCCGAGAACAGAGTTGAACCTCGACGACGAACCTTGACAATAATCAAAGAAATATACAATCTTTCAATTATGTACACATATACAACTGCTCTTCCCTCCAAAAACTTCTTAATTCAGTTCATAAAAGTTTATGAGTTATTTTCGCCCTTTTTACATGATACAGTAGAACTAGACAGCCAGTATTTAGCAAGCGATATTCGAAACGAAAGTCTACCTGAAGTTCCAACATGATATTAACAAGAGTTTTGGAATACGACTTGGGCAGGTGACATCTTTTATGTAGGATTATTTCAAGTTCTTCGCTTGGCAATTCTTCAAAATGAAGCTCGACAAATCTGTTTCGAAAAGCTCTAGACAAAACCTACAGAATAAACAAACAGCGAGGTCAAAACGGTCAGCTCACTTTAAGAGGAATTTTCTCGAATAAAAACACGTTAACCTCGACAATTTTGCTGCTTTTACGATGAACCAAACTTAAAAACTATCACGAAAACTTGGTACGGGTCTTTAAAATCGATGCCACGCGTCAAAAATACATTTCCCTCGCTTTTCTCCCATTAAAAAACAACTTTTTTTAAAATTTCCCGCTCTTTGCGACTCGCCCTAGTCCGTCTTAAACTTCATATCACGCGGTTCCCGCCACTTTTCTTCAATTTAGTTTTAGCCAATCACAGAGCCTTGCGATTGAGCTTATCGTTCCAGTTTATACATATAGAGTACAGTGAGAGAGATTCGTAAATGAGTTTATCGCTCCAGTTCATATACAGAGTTCTGTGACAGCATGTACTATCTAACCATGGTCTAAACTAATACCTTTCGCCCTCCATACTGTCCAGGTGGGTTTTGGGTCGCAAATAACATAAATTTAGGATGGGCTTTCACAGTTTCTTGAATTTCAGGAACAAATAACTCTCGGTTCTCATCTAAAAGCTGCAAACAAAATATTTCGATAAGTTTTACTTGTGTAAACATTAGAGGAACTGCGCAGACAGGAATTCCTCGTACATACTCGGTTCAAGGCCTCTAGAACATCAGTTGGAGCAAGATTAAGTTCATCTAAAATAATCCAGTAACCTTTCCGCATCGCATCCACAAGAATACCTGCAAAAATTAGTTCGATAAAAAGCCAGTACTCACATGATACCTAAGAGACTTTAACAGCATTTATAAGGATTTCAAAAGAAAGAAAGAGTGTGAAGACCCACCTTCTTTAAAAACGAGTTTCCCCGCTTCGTCTGAAGTATAGCATCCTAAATACTCCTGTATGTCCGTATGTTCATGGTTGTTTATCCTGACACAATAATTCCCACTAGCCTTCGCTAACCAATTGATTAGACTAGTCTTACCAACTGACGTTTCACCTTGGATTAACACTGGAAAATACCTGAAAATAAAAGAACGAAACTAGAATGAAAGATGGACGACACTTTAAAGCAAGTTTTGACAAAAAAATAAAATTGAAACTTAAAGCAGTTTTTTAAAAACAAAACTAACCTTCCAGAAACGATCCTCGCCAGACATTTCAGATTATCTTTTACAGACGAAGTGAAAATATATTCCGACGAGTGAGTTGGCTCTAGATTACCTCGACAGACCCAATATCCTTCAAAGTTTAAAAATTCTTCGTTTTCCAACGACGGTTTTCGTAGCGGTTGATTCACCAAACTCCCAGCGTTCACATGACCAAGTAGCTTGTCGCGAAGCAAAGCTTCGACAATATTGTGAGATGATCTGTTTAACTGCGTCAAAAAACTAATACAAAATCCCTGAAAAAAATACATATCTTTCATAGTGAATAACGTCATATTCTGTTATGTCATATCTGATGACATCATATAGGACCATTTATGATGATTCTACACACGACCCGGCACACAAGATGACTTCATAATAGATGACGTCTTGTGTGATCATTGGTTACAACATAGCTACATGATATCATGCAAGATGAGGTCGTATATGATGGCTTCATATATGAGCACGTGATGTATGACGTTCATTAGCGAGGTTTTGAAAACCAGTCATGGCGTCTCACCTCGTAAACAGAGCGGAGAAAATTGCCGTGAATATTTCGCGAAGCAAACTTGAGAGCTCTACACAAAGTACGCAGACTAAAACAGACCAAAAATAAACAATTTCAAAACACGTACGTCGGATGCCACGCAAGATAGCGCGGAACGCGACATTTTTGGCTTACCTGTAATAAGGTCGATATCCGCTACCGTCTGTCAGCTTCTCACTTGCTTCGTTTCGAATCATGAGATAAAAACTACAACAAAAGAAACCAGGAATTTGGCTGGTTAAAAATTTGACACAGAAATTATGTCAAATCAGTCTCACAGATCCTTAGACTCACCCTACAATTCCATCCACCAGAGGACGTGGTGGTGACAAAGCTTGAAGATAGCTGATAACTAAGGTGTTCAAGTCAGAGATGTCTTGCAATTCATCAACAAATATCTCAGTGAATCTATTTCGTATCCCAGCAGGCAAGTCCTTCTTTCCTACGTCATTAGCGGGGTTCATACAAGCAAACATGCGGAATTCTTCATGACGAACAATTGGTTCAGCATCTCTGAAAACAATAACAACAGCATTTTGCTTTGGGTCACTTGCTCTGGCGCTCATGAAACAAAGAAATTCAAAGCATTATACTACAATCCAGCACAAGTAGAAAACAGTGTGAAACATTTGAAAACTATATTTCCTTGACACTCACCCTCTTTCAAGAACAACTACAGATCCTTGTTGATCTTCTAAAATCCCATTCAAACATTCTAGTGTCTCAGGCGTTGCTAAATTAATCTCATCAAGTAGTACCCAGTCTCCTCGCTTCATTGCCTTCACCAGTGCACCTTCGACGAACGAAAAGGCCTGGGCCGAATCAGCTTGCTTCAGCTGCTGACGAAGATGCAGTATCCGCTGACCAAGTTTCCTCCAACGAGACAACGTAGTCTTATCACTTGTATCTATATTCAACAGAAAAGAGATAGCGAGATAATTTTTCTCGTGAGGGGAGACTCTCAACTTAAAGATTAAGAAACGATGGTTGCGATCTATTCTCCCAACCTACCCCTGCTAAGTCTCTCCAAGGCGGCGTGTTGTGCGTGAAGCATGACTTGAAACAAGACTTCCCATTTCCTTTTACCAAAACACTGTTGAACATTCGCAAGAAACTTCACATTTTGCTTCCTTGAAAAAGTTGAACAAAACAATGTCTCAAAGTCTTCTCGAACCGGTGCTACAAGTTGCTTCATTTCCATTGGTTTAAACCCACCAATCAGATCAGTGGAATCACTTTGCTGACTCATGTTGACCACGACGAGACCACGATTGCATAACGACGCCATATACTGTATTGCTGACGTCTTACCAGTCCCAGTCTCCCCCACAAGCAACACTGGCTCAGTCTGAGACACGCAAGCAGCAAGAGACTCGAGCAAAACCAACGAATGCCTTGTAAATGCAAAATTTGGAATCTCCACATGGTCGCCTTTTTGCTCGCGGTTTAATGTGATTCTTCCGACGGTGAAACACAGTGGAGCCACTTTAACATCAGGTTTATATAATTCAAGCATGAACTCCACTTTGACTTTGTTGATGTTTAGTTTAGCTCCAATAGCTAATGCTATAGAATGTTTTCGTTCAGGGTTGGAAATTGTAGCACAGAAGCAATCTATTGCTTCCTGAAAGATATCCTGCGAAGTAATTTGGCTGTTTAGTGAGTTTAATCTTTGACACCATTTCATGAAATCACGCACAGTACACATGCGTTTGTCCAGGCCCAATGTTCTCGTATCCGCGTTCGAAGTCAAATGAAGGTCTGAGGCGAGCAATGAGAATGTGTCCACAAGCTTCTTGGCCAGCGTTACTAAGTTGGAGAATTTTATCAACACAACCTGGAAGCAGACAAATAACATTACGCTTTCAAGTGGTAAGTTTTTTTCGGGCACAGCTTATCTATTTCAAATCTCGTCTCAAACAATTAGAAAATTGTAATACATTGATATTTTTCCAGCTCACCAAGATACAAGGAGTTCTAGTGCCTTTCTATCTCTGCACTACTTCACACTGTACAACACACCACATGACTGCACCACTCAAGGGCAGACCTTGTACTTACTTGTTCAAGCTCATCTTTGCTCAATGGTAAAACATTCACTTTTGACCACAAATGATCTAACATCAACGAATCTGAATTACATCCCATAGAAACATGCCCCACCCTAAAACAATGCGAGAACTATAAGTCTTACAGTTTTCCCAGACACTAACAAAAAACACAAGATTATTAGTTTTCATACAAGAAGTGTTCATACCAGTAGGGGGAGTCAAGTATGAATCTTACTATATATAAAGCATTCCAGTGTAGATATAGAGTTCAACACACCTTTGCGTGGCAAAGATCTGGAAGCCAGGCAATGCTGGGGCATTATCCTTTCCAGGAATTGAGAGCATACGTGATTCAAGTAGTGGAATGAGAACAGAAATGACATCCATTGGGGCACTGTCTATGTCCTCCAATAGTAACCATCGACCTTCTTTCACTGCGCGTGTTAATACCCCAGGTTTCCAGATGAATTCACCAGGTATGTCTGAGCAGCAATATGAGCCAATCAGAGCCTGGATGCAAAAGTATGTAACAAATGAATATAAAGCTGACATGTATGAATACGATTCCTTGCCATCATACCTTACTGTCAGTCTGAACTCCCAACTGAACTTTGAACAACAATGGCGGTCTATTTCTTCCACTCAAAGTTGCAAAATGTTCTACCAAACTTGTTTTTCCACAGCCCACAGCACCAGAAAGCAAGACACCTTTACCTGATACAAACGCCATTGACATTACTTCAATATTCTTCAACATTGATGGCACTTCAACCAACTTAGGAGAAGTTTTAGTTTTTGAAATCCTTGGCAGAACTAAGTTTGCCATAATCATGTAAGCATCACTTAAATCATCTTCACAGAATTTTATTTCACTGAGTTTTTCATCATTATCCATTTTCCGTTTTTTGGTTGAGGTTGTTTCTTGTCCAGTGATATCCACAGACAATGTACTCCTACTTTTATTTGAACTTCCTTCGATATCCTTTTTTGTTCCTGGGTTTGTTTCATGAATTCTGAGATCAAACATGTTTTCTGAAACACTGTCTATGGTACCCAGTCCTTCTGTTGTTCTTGTTTCAAAACATTTATCATTATTCATGTTTTCATAAAAACTTGAATGTTCTTTTAAATCTTCTATGTCAGCACCAAACAGCTTAATATTTTCTTGGTTACTACAATTCAAAACAATTGACATTGCCTTTACAAACATCTGTTTCGTTTGCTCGCTTGCTAAATCATTTAGTTCACAAAGTTTCCCATAATTCCAAAGTCCACGAAACGTCGTTGGAGAAAACTTTAACAACCTATACACGGTTTCGATGACTAAACCATAACTCGCAGAATTAAGCTCTTTATTTTGGCCAAAAAATGGACCAATTTCTTGAAAGTAGTTTAAAGTGAAGGGCAAAATGTGTGGATACAATGGCAATATATGACTCAACGTCGAACTAAACAGCAAATGATTTGGTTCAATGTCTTTTTTGACCAAATTTTGTGTCCTTGTCAGTATTTCTAAGAGAATTCCACGGAATTGTGTGGCAATACATTTTCCTTTTCGATAATCCAGCATCAATTTAGCAAGTTTATTCAATAGTTGTTGTTTTTCATCATACGCCCATGGCTAATTTGAAGAAACAAATGACATGAATGACTTTCTAAGCTAATATCCATGCAACTTTTTGGGTAGACACTCAGTTTGTCTCATTAAGCTACCAAGGGAATCTTGCAGACCTTCCAACTCTCACACATTTTGTGTGAGACACAGGCCCTTCAAATATTCTCACGCTCACACGCATAGACATTTTCTCTCGCAAAAGCGAAAAAATAGGAAGCTCTTTAACTTTTTGTTTGAACGCCGACCGCGTTAGATCATAGGTGATATATGCACAAATTCAACACTGCGTTTTATATCGGTTAGCGGTATACCACAAGAATTCGCTTTTTGTCTTTTCATGTAACCCCAACCAATAAAAATCATGGAGTAATCAGAAGTCACCGGCATAAAACGCAGTCTAGAAATTGTGCATATCTCACCTATGATCTAACGCCGACCGCTTTAGATCATAGGTGAGATATGCACAAATTCAAGACTGTGTTTTATATCGGTTACCGGTATACCACAATAATTCGCCTTTTTTCTTTTCATGTAACCCCAACTGTAAACAAATGAAAATCATGGAGTAATGAGAAGTCACCATTGCAAAAGATTTTCCCGAATTTATTACCTGTTCAATAGTTTTGCCTTGAAAATGTGAACGTTTTTGAACATAGCAACCCCGCACTGACATGTAGGAATATTTTGAAATGCAGGAGTGTTTAGTTAACACCATATAGAATGTAAAGTAGGTATAGTGACATTGATATGGGCGGATTAATATTTAAAGTGCAGAAGTTGTCTTTCCGTTTCTGAGTTGCTTCAGTCCCTACCCTAGTATCTATATACTGTTCATCATTTCATAAGACGGCACACAAGTAAAACTATAGAAATTCATGTAGACCACTTGCTTTGTTTACGTTTTGCTGCCAGTAAAGACCTTCCAACTCTCACGCATTCAAATATTCTCACGCTCACACGCATAGAAATTATTTTCTCACGCAGAAGCGAATAAATAGGAAGCTCTTTAACTTTTTGTTTCAACGCTTTTCTTAGTTTTGTTTTAACGCTTAAAGAGCATTTTCCTCTACGGTTGTTTTGGCCGCGCGGGCAGAGCGCACAGTTTTGAACATATTCTGGTGGTGATTCGCCGCTTTTGATCTCAGGTACACCCAGAGAAAATTAGATTCATTTTAAGTTTCCTGGCGTGCACGCGAGACCAAGCGCCTACAGACAACAACAGAGCATCTTTAAAACTGTGCGCACTGCACGCGCGGCCAATACGGCCCCAGTGGAATATCCTTCATACGGCAACATGTTGTTCAAACTTTGGAGTTCCGCTATACTTCATTTTATATCATGCATAACATCACAACGTACTTCGTTTTGCAACGAACATAACTTCGACTTTGGAAAAGGAGCTCCTTGGTTCGATTCTGCCGAACGACATTTCCACTTTTCAATAACATAAACTACTTTTTT
>JAOBYK010156680.1:8149-20616 GCA_025434845.1 Phenganax subtilis | reverse complement strand
CATCGCGGTTGGCCAGTGGTAAATACCATGAGAATTTAGGTCCAAAATAGATCATTTTCACTCGAAATCGGCCATGTCTTTGGTTCCATCAAATTGAGCCGAGCGCTCCCTCCAGATAATATATACAGCTCAGTGGCTCCAAGCCTCTCTTTGCAAAGATTGGCGTTGCACATTAGCTATGGGTGTTGCTATGAAATTTGCATGAAGTGCCTTATTTCATATTAGACACTAGGAATGACTATAGCAAGGAAATATGCTATTTTGGTAAAACTATAAGTAAAGATACTAATGTAACACCATCACTTAATGATATGGTGTTTTTGCCACCCATCGCGATACTCCAAAGTTTTAAAAAATGACAAGAAAACATGGAAAACGGCAAGCGTAAAAAAACAAGGAAAACATGGAAGAAGACAACAGATAGAGAAAAAGGGCACAGAAACATTTGGCACTGCACTCCTAAAATTAACTGCCATGAAAATGCAATGTGCGGTGTATTTTAAAGAGTCATCATCAGTTTTCATCACCTTAAAGACTTGTCCTAGTGTTCTGATTCTTTCCACATGCCTTTCTTAGTGTGATAAAAATGAAAGAAATTCAAAATCTTCAATCTCTCAATTTCCAAACCAGCTGACAAAATCCTGTCAACCATATCCCAGTCCTCTCCTCCCCAAGAATGTTTAAATTTCTCCACATTCATACCACCAAACCTAAAGAAAAAGAATGGTTGACTTGCATTATACAGATCATAGATTGTGTATATTTAAACAGCAGTTCATCATTGTAATAATTGTCTTCTTATGCAAACTTCATCTGTATTACCAACATCAAGGCCAAGGACTGTACATATTTATAGCATACCATCAATAAATAGTAAGTTTATGCCAAGACATATTTTACTAAAAAATGCACAGCTTACCTGTCCCAGTCAGACTTGAACATTGCTATTGGCCCAAAACCATCATGTTCCCAACGTCCACCAGGATTGTTCGCTGTGAAGCCGCAGTCAAGACGAATCAGTAGAGGATTAAATGCTGTCTTCCCTTGAATACAATGCTAATAAAATAAAGCAAGTAACTTACTGTTTTAACTGTGTTGCGATGCACAAAAATGTTCCTTACTGGTGTATTTGTCCAGCACAAGATGACTCTGGTAAAGGGGAAACTCTTTCAAACTAATGGGTGCAATCCAGATCAACTTTCTATTTCTATCATTGACACATTGACTGATAATGCATCCTCCACATATATACAACTTTACGAACACCATAAGATTTTACTGGTAACGTAAAGTGTTGCTTGCCAATGAGTAACCCTTGCGTCTTGATAGGTCAAACAGACTATACTTATAAATGCAACACAATCAAGTAATATTTTGTAATAAAAATATGACTTGGACGCTAAAAAACATTTCCCCGTTAGCACTTTTTGGCCAACGTAGAAAACTATGCTGCTAACCTTTCTGATATGATCGACAATGGTGACAGGCAGATAAAGATGAAGGTCACATACAAACACGATATCATTTGGATCTGTGACAATATTCATGGCATATTGTAGACCGATTGTTTTATGAAACTTGGATTTCATGTAGAGCAATATGTAACGAGGCAATCCACTTTGCTTTAACGATTCTTCAATATTGATATCTTTGCTGTGAAAATTGATTATGAGCACGTTAAGATTGGCATCTTTAGTTTGACGATAGATTTCGGCAAGATTATTGATAAAATGTTGAACCCATCTTCCTTGACGGCCACCGACCGTAAGGACAATGTTAACAGTAGCATTTCTGTTCCAATGGTAGCCTTGTGGAGCACATAGTGTTGTTTCTTTTTTTTGTTTGTAAACATATTCTGAAAGTCTGAACATTTTATTGGTGTGTATGTCTTCAATTTTTAACTCAAGAAGATATCTGTCACCTCTGAAACGATCGCTGTTCTTCTCTACGCTAAGGATTTGTTTTAGTCTATATTGGCTAAAATAATACAAAAGAAAAGTATCAAGGAACAGAAAATTATCAAAACATCAAACAGAAAACTGAAGGTAAATTAAATGGAACAGGATCCTATCAATGTGTTTCAAGGATGTACAAGCCAGCACTATTCAATGAAAGGTTACTATAATGTGTCAATAATTTGTTTTCATTCTTTGTAACACTTCAGCAGACGCATGAACTGGCACACAGTCACCTGTTAAGTTGTGCTAACAAGTAAATTTCTTTCCTGAGAAGCTGGCATGGCTACCCAGCTTTCAAATAAGGCTCCTTCTCAATACTTGGGGTATGTACAAGCAAAAAAATTTGTCATTGTTTGCCTGTATGGGGATTAATAGTGAATACATTTTTATAAAACCTCTAGTATTTTGCATTGTTACTAGAAAATCTTACCCTGATTTTTTCTTGGCCAATGATTTCATAAAATCATCAACTATAGAAACTGCATCTTTTTTTAGGAGGACATCATTACCGAGACAAACCCAGCCGTCACGAGTCACGTTAGTCTCATCGATTGGATATAATGAGTTATAATGAGTCTCCCAAACACCTCTGTAATTGGTCAGTTTATGATCTACAATATAACTTGGTCTATATTCACAACTTGGAAGCAAGTTTTCCAAAATGGGGCTTTCAAGAAGAGGCATATTGAACAAATCATTTCTCTGCTTCTCTTTCTGGGTAAGAACTGGAAATGAATCCTTTCTGTGCAAATTTGTGATTTCTAAGCTTGATTCTGTGCTGTCAACTTCTCCATTTCTTAAATGCTCATCCAATAACTTCACAGAAATGTCTGATCCACTGAGCTGTAAATAACTGGAGCTACCAGGCACCTTCCACATTAGCTTAAAATCTTCATCTTCACTACCTTTCTTGTGAATAATCTCTAAGTAATACTTATTATTAGCTTCAAATTCCACTTTAAAGTTTCCAGGTAAGCTGTCATGCAAATTCTCATAAACTTTGTTTGATGATGTAGGGTGGGAATTTTTACCAATCCAAATTTCAAGGGACTTGCCATGTATTTGAAAACTGTGATACCCAGTGACTCTTGGAATTATGAATCCAAAAATTCTTTCACCATAATCAAAATTGCCAGTTGAATGAGTGAAAAGAGTTGATTTAGTGTAAAACCTTTTGGCAGGAAATTTTGGAAATAATACATGGTTTTTTAAACTGTTTACATCCGTTCCACATATTTCTCCCCAAATATGAACATTTAGTTTACCAAATGTAGCATCTGTAGCCACATTTTGCTTCTGGTTTTCCCATAGAAAAGCTTGGTTAGAATCAGAATATGATTCAGAACTGAGTCGACTCTTCGACGTAAAATATCGCTCGTTCCCGCGTTGTGTCACTAGAATAGGTAGTTCAGCTTCTTCTTTGGGTTTTTCACTTCCAGAAAGTAGTTTAACAACAATATAAACTGTAAAAATTACGACGGCATATTTGAAGATATGTTTTCTTGCAACAGAGGGTAAAACCATATTTCCAATATGGCGCCTGTGCTTCCATTTTCGATAAAAAAATTCAAACCACACGAAAAAAATAAGCTGCTGTGAACACAGTTGTGAGTTGTCATTTGAGTGAAATTGAAAAACTTTCTTACTATTGCAATTCTTAAGGATATAACTTTAAAGGCATCATTATTCTTAAATTAAATTTAACATTTTAATTATCAGCAAGATATTTTCTTCAAAATTTCACAAAAATATCTATCCACAATTTCCAAATGTCCATCCTGCGGGGAAATTTCAGGAAAATTTTGCTGGTGTGCGCCTGCATAGGTCAGCAAACATTCGCACAAATTCAAAATGGCGGATTCTCCTGAACGAAAAATACGAAGAGTGAAAAATAGAACTAAAAGCGACTGTTCGGTTGACAATTTTTTAAAATGGTGCACCGACGTTGGCCTTATTTTAAGCCCCAAGGTACTACTTTATATGACAACGAGCACCAAATTAAATTCTCTTAAGTTTTATATTTTTTTTACTTTACCCCGTTATCATGAATTCATGATTACATCTCTGAGAATGATTTGTGAATTCACTGAATACTATAACTAACTTCACAGAATCATTCTCAGAAGTAATGTTATTGTTACTGTATACTTCTATCAATCATGGAATTCTCTTCGTAATAAAACTGCTATAGAGTTGATAATAAAGATTTGAGTTTGACTACGCCTTCAAGCAACAATGCCGGAATCAGCCGCTCCATAAAGGCCAACACACCGACCGCGATTTGGCAACGCAGAGAGAATTTTCGACTTTCAATTACACTCTGCAACTCTTGAAAAATTCGCTTCCACTAGCGGTTCTATTTAGTTTTGAAAAGTGAAAGTGGGCGTAGCGTTGCGGAATTGCGTTCGGTCTGTTTGGCCCTTAGCGGACTGTAACTTCGATGTCGTCATGCTTTTGATGCAATACGTCTTTCAAGCAGCAGTTGAAAAAACCGAAAAACAGCCCTACGATAAGAATTCACGTCTAAGATTTCTAACGAATCTAATATTTCCGACTAAGGTAACAGTCAGGGAGCAAGGTTCGTGTCATAGATTTGGAATGATAGCCACGCAAGATCTCGAAATTGGAGAAGTTTTGTTCACAATTCCCAGAAATGTTTTACTTGAACCAAATACGTCTTCAATATCCGGAATTATTTTAGAGTTTGCTGAAACTCTGCCGGAAAATGGTACAAGGTAGACTATGACAAGTTATTACATTCAGCAAAACTAAAAACTTGTTTTTGCCTTATTGCTTTCATTTCCCCCATAGAAACGAATGGTATACATTGCTTTTAACGCTTCTCTACGAGTTCACAAACCCAGAATCGAAATGGCGGCCATACCTAGATCTCGTTCCGAGTGAGACTGTTCTAAATCAGCCGATATTTTGGAACGACCAAGAACGTGAATTCTTGACGCTAATTGGACTAAAATATGGCGTGGATGACGACGAGAAAAATATCCAACATGGCTATCTGGAGTTCATTGTTCCTTTTATGGAAAAATATAAACAATATTTTGAGTGAGTTTTGGAATGCACCAATGCCGAGACTGCCATTGATTTGGACACTTGTTAAATAAAACCTTTGTTCTTCATTTTTGTTCGCGTTATGCAAATTTATGCACTTCCAACTAGCAGACTTGGCTGAACTCTAAAGTACGTTTTTGTTCATATTAGCCCAAAACTTCATACCCTGGCATTATACAAGCGTCTGGCGGGTTTTGTCATGGCGTATAGTTTCACAGATCGTGATGATGAATCTGGCAAGCCAGCAATGGTGCCTATGGCGGACATTTTGAATCACGTCAGCAACAACAACGCGCATCTGGAGTATGGGGACGAGTTTCTAAGCATGGTTACTACTCAATTTGTGGCGAAGGTAATGGTTTGGAAACTTGACCAGGATCTTTTTCTATCGTTTTGTTCACACAAACTTCAAAGCTTTTATAAGCTACATGATTTTATATAGAAAGCTCTGAATCATTTTCATTGCGCAAAATCTCATCGTTTCAATCTGGTTCTAAATATTTCTGCACTTTATGTATAGGGTGGCGAAGTGTTTAATACATATGGGGACTTAGATGACTGCAATCTATTACGTTCATATGGATTTATCGAAAATTCTTCCAACCCTTACGATGAGGTGAATACAATTCAGAAAATACTCTCTTTTATCTAATGATTTTACTGGAAACCAATTTCGTGTCATAACGATCACTTTTTCTGTTTTCCAAAGGTTGAAATACCATTGAAAGTATTCCAAGATGTGCTAAACATACCAGACAAGAATTGGCAATATAAATTAAGTTATATTCGCGAAGAAGTAGTTACAAACATTTCTTTAACTAATGCTAGAATTTTTGTATTATCAAAATGTACTCTAAAAAATTGGGATGCGATATTCTTCAAACTCACGAAAACAGACAATTTGAATTCTCGTTGTTTTCTCATTATTATTATTTACAATCATAGTTTTGAATCTTTTTTCTAGACACATGATGATGTAAATATTGATGAAGGCATACCATTCAATGTCAATGGATGTCTATGGTCGGAACAAATCCTTTACACATTTTGTCAGGTTTGTCGAAGGTTATTTTAAAGCAGCTATTAATCGTAACATGACTTAATTAAAATCCCTGATCTTGATTAATTTGCATGCGTCAATAACGCTACAATGCATGCTAATTGTGCGAAAGTAAATTAAACGCGCGTTTCTAAATGCAAACTCAAGTATTTAGTAACTTTCATATCTTATCTCTAGATTATGCATGACAAAACAATAACCGAAAGCAAGCCTGTATTGAGTCAAAACAACATCAGTCACACTGAAAACTTTGAAAAACAGTCTAACGGTGACAGCGATACATCAGGGGATAGTTTGAATGATGGGGATACATCAGTGGATATTTCGGGTGACGGGAATACATTTAGGGGTATCAGTGGGACTGAGGGTTCAGATTCTGAAAGCGGTGGCTCAGACTGTAGGAATATATTGGGATATGGTGAGCAATTCATCATGTACCTCATTGCACCCCATCACATTTTCGAAAACGTTTTTGGTCTAATTTTGTAGATGAACTGCAACGGATACCAGTTGATTGGAAACAAACTCTCCATAAGTAATGCTGCCTCTGAGATGTTTTTTTTGGGTTTTCTTTTCAAAATTGACACAATTTTCGTACTTTTAGATCGGCTAAAGTTTGCTCAGAAAATATAACCAAGTCATTGAAAGAACTGTCGGAAAAAATCAACATCGAAACAAGACGGATTGCAATGGTCAAACACATTTGTCACAGTCATTTGACAATTTTACGTAAAATCGAAAAAAATTTGTGATCTCAATGATTACTTAAAGTATACTATCGCTGTATGGTCCATAATAAATTTATTATTCGTTTTTCGTGTGGGAATCGAAAATTGACTCGTAGTCCTCGTGAGGAAAAACGTGTCCGTCGTTCACGCGCGTTGAAGGACCTCGACACTGTGGAGATTCCGCACGATCACTCGTACCTAGTTCTTTTTTGTTTCTCATTTTTCGTTTTCCAAAGATCCATAGCTCTTCTCATCGTTTTTGGACGCCCTTCTCATCTAAAGCAACAAGTGTTTCCAAATTAAGGCTAATGAATGTAAGGCAAATGACTTAAAGTTTTTCTGCAAGCTGAACCGCTCTAAGTACAATTAGACAAAAGTAAATGGTGGTCAACTTGAAGTAATGATCAGAAAAAAAATTATGTTGTATAAACAAGTCTTTTCGTGCATGTTTGTACCAGTGGCTTGTACGTATGTATTTATAGACAGTTAATTCAATTAAGGTCAAAACTCAAAAATTTTAAACCTTGACTTCCAAGCTCGAACAGTGTGTCAAAGTGTGTGTACTCATGACATTTCATGTCATGCAACTGACAAAATTATATATTGCCTGTCTACACACGCCCCCATAATGCTTTTCGCGTTTCGAGGTTCAGAATTGCTCTTTCAGAGGACAACCTTAATCCACCTGAATTAAAAACATGGCCGATTGGCAATTGTACCAGAATCCTCAGTACACGAATGTTGCCTGAACAGCATCAAACTACAGATCATTAGTTGTCGGTAAACAACGTCGCTGACTTCAAGGCTTCTCGTATTCTCATCACATATAATTACTCGCACAAAGGATTATGGTAGAATCAACATGCCGCCATCTTTCTTAGGACAGTTAATTGAATCATCTGTGTATGGGTGTATGTGTAAATGACAAAACACTAAAAATATTGTACCATGTTCAGTCGTTAATACTTTCATAATTTTCACTGCTAGGTCGTTCATCAGGTTTGGTCTAAGTTTGGGAAAAGACAGACTTTGTCACGGTGAAGACATATTACATCGAAAAATATGCTTTGAAAACTTTTCAAAGCCTTTGCGCTGTATTGTGCATGATGAAGACATAGCCATTGAAGAAATGGAGACTTGAACAAAGTCTCTGCTCTGTCTTTTTGCTTATATTTATGCAAACTTGTGCGTGGTGAAGATAAGCAATGGAGATATGGCTTGCGCAGTTGACCAAAGCCTTTGTTCCATCTCTTTGTTCATCTTTATGAAACCTTGTATACAATGAAGACATAGACATTGAAGATATGATTTAGAAACTTCAACTAAATCTTTGTTCTATCTTTTTGTTTATGTTTATGCAACACGATGAAGACGTAGTCAATGAAGATACGCCTTGGAGATTTGACCAAAGTCTTCGTTTCATCTTTTTGTTTATGTTGATGCAAACTTGTGCACGGTGAAGACAAAGTCATTGGAGACTTGGTTTGGAGAGTTGACCAAGATCTTTACTCTGTCTTTCTGTTCATGTTTATGCAAACTTATGCAGAATGAAGACATAGACATTGGAGAAACTTGACAGTTAGACTTAAGCACGCAACGTACATCAAAACTTGCCTCATCTTCACTACTACTAGCATCAGGGTCATCAACATATTGATACTTCTTGTTTCGATAAAAATATTTCTTCTTCAGCAAATACAACACACATATATCACACATCACCGTTGCCTACGAGAAACAGAGAAGATATGGCAACTGTACAAACACCAGCGTTAATAGTTGGGTTATTTGATGAAATTTCCACTGTACTTGACTGTGATATGACTGCCTGCATGCCCTATATAATTCCTGGAATAGGCGTTTCAAAAAGTGATATTTACCAGACTTAGAAGTGCCAATCCAGCGCCCAAATTACGAAGCAGAGGAATAATGTCAAATTTACCGGCCTGGAACGGAAAAAAATTCATCAAGCAATCGGCGCCAAGTAAAATTTGACAACGGATTTTTGGTCATATCTTCATGTTACGATCACGAACTAGAGTTGGCTAGGACTAGCGTTAGCAATGAAGACAGGTACAAACAAAGTTTATTTGTGACCGTAATATGAAAATAACGCCGAATTTTGATGGCAATATGAAATTACCATTGTCAGTATGCTTGGTTACAATATGAACTTCCTTTCAGGCAAAATTCCTTGCCTGCAATTTAAATTCAAGGTTTGTTCATACGGACGATTTTTGGTGCAATTTTCTCGTGTTGAACGATGTGAAAAAGTGAGTAACCAGCGAATATACTCGATCTAAGAATTTCGCCACTCATCAGTCAACCTACTCAATCATATACGTTAAGAGGACAAAAAATCTCAAAAATCGCCCCATGCGAAGGAGTTTGTAGTACCTGGGCATCAACCAGAATCACAAATCGTATACCGAACGCTTTTATTAATGTTCTGTACTGAGTATTATTTTCAACATCGTAACTTGCGAATCTACAGAGGGAGATAAGTTTTGATAAAGTCCGTTTTCTACTACACGAATTCGTTCGCGCGAAAAGTAAATCTAGCAATGTGATTGCAGGATTGCAAAGTATTTTGCCGCGAAAAACCCGTAAACGGACCAATCACGTTGCTAGATATATCTTTTGCTCGAACAATTCGCGTAGTGGAAAACAGGCTTAAAATTTCACTGTAACTATAAAGAAAATCATGGCAACTGATATCATAACAGACCATGATATCAGACGCGTTTACCTAAAATTATATCCACCAGCAACTTTGGCATCTGCATCATCAACTCTAGATGAAGAGTAATTGAAGAAAAATTAATAAAACTTTCATGTTATAAATAAATCATTTTAGGTATCAGGAATCTATGAAAAGTATTCAAAAAGCAAGTAATTCTTATTACAACTCATTTAGTAGTTTTCGAAGGTTAGTTTTTCTTAAAACCTGTTTTACCTGTCAAACGAGTAATGAGGTTGACATTCGCTGACGTCATAGTCCAAATTACAATCCCACTTGATCCTAATCGCCACAATACCACCCTAACATTACAAAAAGAAACATTCTAGTTTCCAACTTTATTTTATATTGCAATATTCCTTTTTTCTGACAAAACTGACTACTAAAATGCCTAATGTAACTCCCTACTGTGAGAATTAATTCTCTTTCTCTGAAGCCTAATGGCTTTACTGGTCAAAGTGACACTCGTGCCGTCCGAGTGATCTGGCCGTTAGAAAAACAATGTGATTATGGTTGACACCACTGCAACGAGCAAGTGAAAAGAAATCCATTTTGCTGGATTTTAATCACTTCTTCCTTGTTTTCCCTCGATGCAATTAGTCGAAACTTCGTAAAAATACAACAAACAAGTCCATTGCCTAGTCGAAAACAAAATAAAAAGTGTTTCGCGAGATAATAACCATTTTTAAACGAAAAATGGAATTTTATTTGACAAACAGTCCTGTTTCGTGATTTCAGTTCACCTGGATTCCATGGGCTAATTAAACTATTCGCCAATTTCCTTGACAACCAATTGAGTGTCAACGCGCCGTAGACAGATAAATAATAAAAAAATATAGCTAGTTACTTGGCAGCATGAACTGAATTGCGTAACAAATTACAATGTTTTTCTGATATATACAGTATATCTATATAGTTCAAGACTGTTTGTTTCTACGATAACAATTACTATTCTCCTATTCTCCTAAGTTACTATTCTTGTAATCTGTTTAATCTAGCTCACACCCTGTTAATTTACCTTGGGGGAAGAAACCGTGGTAGGCTTAGAAAACCAACGCCTTTCGGCAGAGTTGTTGGCCAACTCTTTCCTCATGAAGGCCCGTTTACATAGGCGATTTCTGCTGCAATTTTTCTCCTCTTAGCGTATGTGATCGAGTAGGTTGACTGGCCAATTGATTAGCAAAATTGTTAGACCAAGTATACTTGCCAGTTATCCACTCTTTCACATCGTTCAACACGAGGAAAATCGCATCGAAAATCACCCGTGTAAACGGGCCTCGAGACAGACAAATCCACGTTGAGAATTGAACCCAAAATCTTATTAGTGAAAGCCGCTTATCCTAGTCACTAAGCCATCGAAGGCCCAAATGTTCCTACTTTGTTATTGCGCTCTCTGCTTCAAAAAAATGCACCAGAGAACAGAATCATTGACGATGGATAACATAACATGTACCTTGATAGCAGCATCATTAAAAGCTGTGTCAGCGATATCGTCAAATATTGTCTTGAGTTTTATGATTGGACACAATCGATCTTCATGATTTGAACTGTAATGACATCTGCTCAAGTATGTTGCATTTTGGTCATCGTTTATATTACGTCTAAAATACAAGACACTCACTTTAAAATAAGCTCATTGAAAGCCTGCACATCAAGGTCAGGGATTGTACATATTTATAATAATTGAGTCATTAAAGAAGGATTGTAATATATCTTCTTAAGCAAATCTTCATCTGCATTGATTCAAAGTGCTTATATCAAGGTCAGGGATAGTCAATAGGGATAGAAAATATTCATAATAGTCTAGTAAGTTAATTAAGAATTGCAGTCTGCCATCTCATGAAAAAACTTTGTCGTCCTGGATTAAAAGTATCTACATCCAGGTCAGGGGCTGTCATATTCTTAATGTTTGAATCACTGTCAGAAAAATTGCAATAAATTTCTTTGGAAAAGATTTCATTTTTGTTGATTTCAAAGTGTTAATATCAAGGTCACAGTTTGCACATATTTATAAGATTTGAGTCATTTAAAGAAGAACTTTTTATGCAAAAACTTCATCTTTATTGCAAGAAAAGATCTGTATCAATAATCTCAAATACTTACACTCGCACCCCGAAGACTGGGAACTGCACTGCATTCTTTATCAATATAGTGAAGTTGATGGCTTCATTCAATAAACATTTATTGCTAAAAAACAGTTTAATACACATTCACTACAGCCTCTTAGGGTTGCATCAGTCAATGGGAAATTGCAATACATTACATACTTGTCGATTTTTTTACCAAAATTTGTTCCAGGCATTGGTAATTCATCAAATTCCACAGGGCACCAAGAATATATTTCACACATTTTGAAGGAACCATTAACTGGTCTGTCCGGTTCCACACATTTGCCTGTCATAAAGCCTGAAAACAGTCCATATATTAAAGCATGAGGATCTCTTCTTTGTTTGATTAGCATTACACAGAGTAAATTAATAAGTATGGGGCATGCATATAGCAGTGTGTTGTCAGTCAAACAGGTTAATTCCACTGCACTCTATACATAAGAAATGCTGACTGCACTGATTAGAAGAAGTCAAAATTAAAGACAAACATGGTGGGTCATAAGCGCATTCTTGGGCATTATCTTCCATCCTGTTTCACATATAAACAGGCCTATTTTTTTCACAGCTATAGCACGTGGGGATGGCCAGAATTCATCATAGCTTTCACATAGTTTAAAGTTTGCACCTTTGCTTTTTATCTGATCACACATGTGTATTCATAAGATAGGACTGAAAATGATGCCCTGCAATTCCTTTATGATCTGCCATGTTTGGGTTCACTTGCTGCACATAAGTCAGCATTCCACATGTAAAGACTTCACTGGTTAATGCAAGTAAGAACCCACCATGTCCTGTTACAACTTC